>WWET01000467.1:257828-275405 GCA_011038615.1 Limnodynastes dumerilii | reverse complement strand
ATACGCTACGCAATCTACGTATCGAAACGATACGCAGATTACGTACAATAGCTACTGCACATGCGCAGTAGCTACTGTTCAGTGAATTGCGGCCGTCTATGGAAGAAGGCTGTAGTTCTGGATACGGCCCTTTGTGTGCATAAGTGGCCTAATAGATGGATTTGTGGAGACAGTCCTCAGTACTTAAATTTTATTATTGCAGTTTTTTTGTTGAAAAGTTGTGAATACGTCATGTCAGTGTTGCTCTGCTTTCATGGCATTTGGTTATGATGTAAGTTCCAGGTTCCCTTTACTAAGGGGCATTGCTTGTGAATGGATAAGGAGAAAGATCCAGATAAACTTAACATCCTACATGATATAACATTTTAGATATTATTTCGTAACTAGCTTCTCTGTATCTAAGCAGTGGTAGAACTAGATATGAACTTATACCAGAGAACATTTTGGATGCCGTCTACCTCCCCAAAAAATTAAGAGGATAAGATTGCAGTGGGTGTGTTTACCTCCAGAACCTTCTCCATTCTGTGCCTTGTAGAAGCTGCAACCCTGTGCACCCTTTCACCCAATGTAGTTACTTCACAGAACTGTTTCTTCCAACTTTATTGTATTATGAGCAGCAATAGTTAAACAATTAAAACATATTGAGGTTTTAGATACAATCCTTGAAAACCTCTTAAATGTATTTGATTGTCTCTATTTTGTAAAATATTTGTGTTTTTTTCTTTTTAAGTTATCGCTAAAGCTATTATTCATACAAATCTTGTTTTATAGTTTATATGACCTTTTTATATTCCATTAAGCTCTTCTGTTTATGAAATGCTGTCACGTTTACTCTGTGAATGGCAGCTTTTGCACTTACATAAAGCTTTTTATTAAAACAGTGCCTTGATTAGATTATAAAATGAATATCTTAGTTTTCAAATAAAACTCCACACAACTGTTGATTATTTAGAAGACAATAGCACAACAAAAGATGTAATGTAGTAAATGAAGAGGACATTTGCATAATGCTTAATGCATATGGATAATTATAATTGAAACTTTTTTATGTTTTATTGTATATGAAAGGCTTATAGCAGCATTATGAAAAAGAGCAACTAAATTGCATTTATTTCTGGAGTCACTTATCTTTTCATTGTTAATCAATAGGATGTTCTTTAAAAGAGTTATATTGACAGCTTGTAAAGAAGTAGAAGGACATCGAACAGTATTGAACAGTCATAAATCTTAAAAGTTTATCAAGCAAAAATAAGAAACAAAAAAATAACCAGGACCATTTTTTTTTCCAAGCAAGGAGATACATTAAGATTTAGGCATATTTCTTATTGAAGCAAATATAAACAGTCAATTATTAAAAAATTTAAATAGATAAAATTCTAGTGGTAAAAAGTAAGCATTTATGAGATAAATATTGCCAAGATCAAGTATATTATGATCACAATTGTCTGTATGAATCCTGCACACTGTTATAAATTATTGGTCACAGAACAAAGGTAACAATTTAATGGTAACATTTGATTCCCCCAGGGATCTAGCAAGATCTCACACACATTCCTTCATTCCTTCATACCTCAGTTTGAAAAAAAAAAAAAAAAAAAAAATTGGCAGCTGGAATGACTCCAAATCTCTAGGAGGCAACTACATCTCAGTAGTCTCTGGAGACGCAAAGTTTGCACAATTAAATGTTGATGATAGCAACAATAATAATATTTAAAGCAAAATGTATATTTCTCCAAAATACGGATGCTCCAAGTTGATCATGGACATGACACCTCCTTATGGGCCGTATTCAGATCTCTTAAAGACCGCGTATACGCAATCTACGTTGCAAAAAGTAACGTAGATAGCGTAACGAAATTAATGCGCATGCGCAGTAGTTCATTTCGGTAAACTCCGGCCGCATATGCAATGCAGCCGGAGGTCTGAATACGGCCCTATATCTTTAATACATGCAATTTATAAGGTTGTATCACCCTGGGAAGGAATAGTAATGAAGAATTGGCCTAATACACATGCTTGATAGCTAGCTGTAGGTAGTAACACCAGAAATATGAATATTTTATTACTACCAGTGACACATCTTCTCAGAGAGAGGAATATGGGTCAAAAATGTAAGATTCCAAGATCAGATGGGCATTTCTATATGTTTGGTCCTCACTCCTGGCTGGTCATAGCCTGCTGACCAATCACCTTCTCCTTGCCAGTGGTAAGTAAATAAGCGTGGCAATGAGTCCAGGACCATAGTTTCATATAGACAGATGACAGCAAACGGTGAGTGCCAAAAACTTAAATTATTTTACAACACCACACACTGCATTCAAACATTTAGGGTAGGACACGGTGACCACCGGAGGTAAGTGCACACATTAGGGAACATAATTAGTCAGGGAAAATGTATTTTTTACATGCACACTTACTGTTATGTGTTAATGTATATTTGGTGCGCACTGTCTTTTTTTTTACACACACTACACACAGCGCGGCATGGTTAAAAGCCTTATCATTCTGACGCTGATATTACTACAAGGCTAAGCAATGCTTAGAATATAGTTCTATCAGCACAGCATGGCTAAGGCTTTCAACCATGCAGCACTTGCTTTTTTTTTTTCAACTTGACTGACTATTGGACGTCTTATCCTGACGAAGCCCCCACACAGAGGGGTGAAACGCGTAGATAGGAGAGCTCTCCGACGTCCAGTTCAAGTCTCCAGCGTCTCGGTTTCCCTGACTACTTCCAGCTGAGCCCGCACGCACGTGCAGACACTGCCGCCAGCAGAGAGTTAGAGATACCAGCATCTGCTACATTCTTTCTACTTGAAAGCCCTCGTGTGATCCGGACACCGGCTCTGCACAAGAGAAAGACTTTTGGGGATCGATAGAGCACCGCTCTCTCCCCCTTGTTTTACAAGCCACATCCAGGACCTACACGGCTGTGCAGAAGCACACTAAGACCGTCGATCCGCGTCCTCGGCCAGCACGCCTCCACAAAACCAACGGAGAGGTAAACAAACAGACCGCTAGTCGGCCTGCCAGCAACACCACCCGCTGTTTTCTTTAAACTAGTTATCACACACGCGGTTCCATACACCGCTTTTCAAAGGCAGCCTCAACACTTACTGTGCCACTGCTTAGCACAAAAGGTGGCTCCAGCTATCAGCTGAGCTCACACCACATATTTGCCCATACTATTTCTAAACACTGTGCATAAACTGTACTTACTGTTTCAGTGTTTAACCACGTGATTTTTCCATTTACAGGTGGCTATATCTGCGGACACCACCCTGTGAACTGTCTCTGTCCTGTTGATTGTTCTACCTCTGTACACATACCCATCTGGGTATACTCTGGCATTCATATTGGATGTAGTATGTACAACTCCTGATTGTGTTTATGTGACACCATATGTACAACAACTTCTGTTTATGTGACACCGTATGTACAGTAAACATTTAACTACTAATACATGTTGCAAGTGTTTTCTTTTCTCCACACATTAAACCCATAGCGCTGAGTAAACACCACTACTTTACCATTATATCCGGTTCTCCCGTTTGGGCGCACCATTATAAGGAGCTAGGGTATCTCCTTATTACTTACAGCAGCTAGGTTAAGCTCTTGATAGATAGCGCAGTCAGGACCTCTATTGATAATGTGTTATAACTGTCCAATAAAGTACATAAGGCCAAATCCAGACCTGATAACGTCAGGTCACTTACTCATGCAAGGTACATATGTGGCCTGATTTGACTGGAGGGTACACGTGCATGGTAATTTTACAGCGTGGGAGGGGGCTCCCACACTGGTGCCGATCAGCGGGTGTATGGACCACTGATCCGCATGATGACTTAAGGCAGGCTTATGGCAGCGTAAACATGAGAGAGGGGAGTGACAAGGGGCGCGCACTCCCCTCTCTCGGACGGACAGACCCCCGCACATACGGAAAGCGTGCGGGGGTCTAGATCCACACCTATATAATAGTGATGGCAGACATGGCTCTGACTGCAAACAAGGTAAAGTAAAAGCTAAGAAAATAAAAGACTAGTTGCTTTCTGTGGGTTTACATGATAAAATTGATCTTATCCAATGTGCAAAACATCTTTTTTTTGCCTGCGTTACTTAGAACCTTTGGATTCTCTGAATACTAAGGACCTCTTCTGATTCCCTTATTGTGAATCACGTGTATGGCCAGCTAGGTCCTTAAAGTAAATCAGCATTCACTTAACCGCAGCTAAACACAAATGCTGATTACCAACGCTGGTGATAGTACAGTAAGGACTTGGTTAGGCCCTATGCGTACTATCCAGTACACGGGGTACAGAAATATTAGGGAATTGACCTCCCCTCACACACCCAGGAGTTAGGATACAGCGGGGATTGACCACGGTGGCAATCTACGTACTGAACTGGTACGTAGATTGCGCAAAGGAACTACTACGTATGCTCAGTAGGTCCTTTACTAAAGATACGCACCTAAGAAGCAACTGCTTCTTAGGTGTGAATTTGGCCTCCAGCCTTTAGTAATTCAAATAAAACTACCAGATAGGGAATGTAAAGAGATATCTTCTTATAATATACCAGTCTTACTAATGCTTTCGGTACTAAAAGCTGGAGAGGACAATCCTCATCATCTCATTACTCGGCCACCACCTGCAGAATGTTACTGAGGTGTAAATGTGGGTCTGTAACCAGTATTCAGTGCTCTTTCTCATACCTTCCCAATCTTACCTCTGTATGGAGATTACTATATACAGACATATACATACAGTCTTGTGAACCTGGCAGTACAAAAGTTTTTACTATTAAAAAATAACCAGCAAATCGCACATGAGCCAAAACGTGAAGAGTGAGAAATTGAGAGAGATAGAGATGCACAGTCTTACATACATATATTGCAAGGCCTGGCAGACATGATTAAATATAAGACGTGCAAGCTACTGAAAACTGCAAGGGCAAAATCAGATTATATTGTTCAACATGAGATGTTCCAGACAGCAGCCATATTGTAATGGGATAATCTACTTTTATTAGCAATACATAGCAGATGATGTAATGGCTAGCGGTGACACGGCAGGTAATGAAATATACTAGCCCGTGACTATGAAAAGGAGCAATGTACATGTGCATTATGGAAGTTTTTGACAGATAGAATTATTGTCATGCTCTAAAGTAGGTAACGTGCCTCACAATGTAGATGTAGCGTCTGAAAGAAAGCTGGGTTCATAGAAAAACAGGAACATTTATCCTCCAGTACAATGGGCCGTATTCACCGAGATATACGCACCTGCGTTGCAAGGCAACACCCATGAGTCATGACACTTCCCTCGCACGGACGGGTTTTCAGTGACTTCCGCCTCAATAGGGTACTCTTAACTCTACGTGTGTACTTAAGCACGTATGTTACTTACGTACATGCGTATTTACCTAACCGCGCCCTCAAATGCCCATTCAAATACTTCCCCCCACCCACTTTCACCTAATTTCTACCATCCGGAAAAAACCACGCCCCTCCGTACGTATGTTCCTAAGTGTGATTCACAAGTCCGTGCCGAAAGTACTCACATGCGTAAATAAAACGTAATGTACGTGGAAAAAGTTACTACGCATGCGCAGGTCATCTGATCCTAAAAATACACACACAACCACACGCAAAAACCGATCTGTGAATACGGTCCAATATCCCTAAGCCCATTGGCGTATCTATAATGGGTGCAGGGTGTGCAGTGCACATGGGCCCCTCAGAACAGCGGGCCCTGTGGCATGCACCTGCACCCTGGGTTGGCAGGGGAAGGGGGGCTATTCAGCATCTATTTCTTCTTCTACCATCATGTAAATTGGGAGCATGATTGTTTGCACTTACTATATATGTGGAGATAGACCCATATCCACATTGGTTGGATCTTTACCAAGCACCCCATTAGGGGGAATATTATTTGACAGTTTTTGTCAATATCACACTGATTTTTTATTATTCATTATTTTAAATTTTCTTATTCATGTTTACACATCAGGTGGGTTTACACACCCAATTTAATTTTATATCACTGTTATTTTATCCATTACTATGCTGATATTAGACTTTGTATATAAGAATCAAAACCATTTATAATGTCTTTTAATAAGAATGGTATGAGTGGTAACACTTGAAAAAATGCACACAGTCACTTTAATATCTTGCACATGTCGTACTACTCACCCATGAAGATGGGTTTAAAAGCACTTTAGGAATTCTTATGTGAAATGACTAACAATTAGATCACTATTAAATGATTTTAATGACGCCCGTGATGGGTGGTAACACTTTTGTAATAATTATGTACTGTCACTTTAAATGTGGGAAAATGGTATTATATGTTATTATAGAGTGATGAAGGTATAATGAGGGTGAAAAATGGAAAAATAGTCTATTGTTGACTGCACAAATTCATTATGCAAACGGGGCACATTTTGAACAAATAAATGTTGTCTGGAAAGTGTCAGACTGGTTAGGATCGCGTGACACGTGTTAAAATCAGCCAATAAGAAACGGACACTCCAAATAAAGAAGGTGGACTCCAATGCCGGAATAGGACTTTGAGAAAGGGCTCAGGGCAGCCCGAAACGCGTGAGACCGGCATATCAGACGGACGTCATCACCAGGAGACCTGCACAGCGTTGGAGTGAAGCGCCATCACCCGGGTATTCCATCTGGCAGCTACAGACCAACTGCTCTGCGTACTCACCATCTCTTCCCTGGTATGGACTCCTGTCTTTTTTAATACTATGTTTTTACGGACTTTGTATTAATAAATATTACTTTTGTTTTGTTTTATTCCCTGGGTCTTTTATTAATCATGAGGATTACATCGCAACATCGATTGGCTTCAGATTGATTTTAATTAATTTTTTCTGCACCTTAGCCAGTTCCTATACTCTGACACTTTCCCTGTGGATCCTATTGGCGCCTTGAAGTTGCCCTTTTCCCTTTTATTTAAATAACTATAGTCACCTAACAGTGATGCAAAACAAAAAGCCTCTAAGCTGACTTAAATACTTAGTCCTATCAGTCAGCTAGTATATGTATGTATGTATGTATGTATGTATATACATATACATCCGGAGATGGAGGTGATTTTTTTCACTGTAATGTTAAGTATAGGGAATTTTTTATTTCACTCAATATCGCTGGAGTTTGGCTTGAACTCGTGTGACTTCACACACAGGACACTATTTAAATGCTATTTGTATTAATGTAATGTTATCTATGGGAAAATGCTTGTTTCACTGTAAATCGCCAGGGTTTGCTTTAAAGCAAATTGAGAGTTGTCATAGGAATCTGTAAATAAAAATGTTGTGTATAGTAGATAAATATATATATATTATTCTACTATTATATAGTTGCAGATCTTTATTAGCAAGACTTGAAAATATGGCAGAATGCACAGTTTTCTGTGATATCACACATGCATAGACCATATTCCCTTTTCCTGTAACTGCTGGATCCCTGTCTCATCTATTCTCACAATATTAATGTGTGTCTCACCATTATCTCTTTACCCTCTTTATATATTCTCACTGCATGCTCCCTCCTTCTCTTACATATACAATATACTGGATACACAATGAATACACTTCCGATTAGTATCAAATATGTTTTTCCTCTTTTTCTCAGTGTTTTTTCTTCAATGTTATTTCTCTTTTACACATCCCTCTTTTGTTACTCCCTCCTTCTCACTCTCTTGCTCGCTGTGTGGGTGCCTATCTGTTGGAGCAAGATAGCTTGGAATCTGGAAAGATTTCTGTCTGGGTGCCTGTCTCCGGCACCACGAGGGACACAGCTTTGCTGGTGACACCGTACAGGGGGCAGCATCAGAGACAAGAAGAGCAAGGAAAGTGACAGGGACACCAGTTGCTAAGTGGATAAGCAGATCCCTAATGCCACAGAGATGATACATAAGCACTGCTAAACTGTTTGAATGGTTGCATATAGAATTTTCTGGTGTGTGGTTGTATATGGGTGCATTAAATAAACAATTGATGTATATTAATGGGTTTTTTTATCTGCATTTTGCATATGTCTTTTTTTATCCATGTTAAGTGTGATCATTACAGCAGTGGAGTCTGTATTTATTGCAATATGTGTGAATGTGGATGATCATTTGATGGAGTTCTAATGCTGATGCAAGGTGTAACATGTGAATGTATGGGCTTGTGTGATCTTTGGGTGTAATTTGATTTTAATTTGGTTCATTTATCTGGGATACTGTATCTGTAACTCAATAGCTGCTCTAGCTGTGTTATTCAATGCATCTACCTGACTATGGAATCTTTGTATGAATATGCATATGGTCTGCTTATGCTAGTGTATCCATGTCTATGTAGGTATATGTGCAGTCTTATACATACTGTAACACAATGCTATATATGTGCACGTCATGGTTATATTTCTCTGTCCTTGCTGTTGCCCTTATTAAAGCTAAACTGTCCATTAAATATCCACTATGCATATGCAGCACACAAAAAACCATAGCTTTTGTCTGAGTCTAAACAAACAGCTGGAATACATCTACACCTTACTTTGATACCCTGACACATGATTACATGACCATTTGCTAGTGATTTTAGCAAAGTCTCCACTGACCCCCATTATCTCGGGAGACTTTAAGCCCAAACACCAACGATTTTGAAAGTCTCCCCTTAGTAAATCCAGAGATTTGTATGCTCCTCATGCAAAAAATCGGCAGAGAGATTTAAACACCTGAGATTTAAGTCTGCACTCATCTCTGGAGAGCTTGTGGAGATTTTGCTTTAGTAACTCCAGAGACTTGCAAATCGCTGGTAAAGTACAGCAAACAGAGACGATTTTACTCAATTCTCCCTTAGTAAATGAGGCCCGAGGTCACATGTCCTTAATATAAATTTGTATTATATGACTGTGTCATATTCAGGCACATCTGTGTGTGTTCAGTTTCTTAATGTCTGCACTGTCAAATCAAACCAAAGTGTCTGACCCAGAGTTTGAGAGTAAGGGCAAAAGAGATATAGACCTGAGCAAAATCTTGTTACAATGTGATGGGTACAAATGAATCAAAGTACTTTGCTTTTGCACCTAGAACTCACATTTACATATCTATATGTTTAATCTGTAAACCAGAGCGAGATAGGAAACTTTACCATTCAACTATAAATCATTGTTCACAGTTTAAATGAGTCTTCCTTTGCAGTTTAACATGGTTTTCCACACTCTCTCAAACTCTGGATCAGCCAGAGATATGTGTATCAAGTGTGTGGACTGAAAAAGGTCAATTTTGCAAACATGTACAGTTTCATCTGTTTCTATATTATTTCCCCCTGTAACTGTATATTTATGCACAGTAGGGTGGATCCAGATTTGTGCTTTCATCTTTTTTTAAAATGTAAGCGTAGCATTTAAAGGATGTGCACAACAGGTTGTTGCCTAATTAGTTCAGACATTTTTTAAATACTATTTAATTTTTAGGTGTTTAATGTTTTTATTTAAAAAAAAAGTTTACTTAATTTTAGTTATGTGTGAAACCAATATTATAATTATAACAATTTAAATTTATTATAAAAAAAAAGAAACACTGAAATATACAAACTTTTATAAGCAAATTACCTATACATATCCATTTGCATATTTCAAATGCATAATCAATAGTAACACTAACCAGGGCTTTTTTTGTCGTCGGACGCACCAGAACGGCATTCCAGAACCTTTTTCAGTACAGCTTTTGGGGGTCTTCCCCGCTCTCCTGTCCGACTCATAACTTGTCCCGAGAGATCACACTCTCAGGACAAAGTTGTTTTTTTTTTAATAAAAGCCCGTGCCGCTGTATATGCGGCAAGGCTTTTAACCACGGTTGTCTACTTTTGAAAAATCATTTCAGGGAGAAATGTAAAAAGCATAGGGGCGTTCCCTGCATCGCTGGGGGGGGCGGTCCCTGCATCGCCGGGGGGTGGTCCCTGCATCGCTGGAGGGGGGCGGTCCCTGCATTGCCAGGATTTGTTTATGGATGTCCTGAAAAATATCCAGCCCCCCTCAGTATCTCCCATCATGTGCCTACAACCCCCCTCAGCATCTCTCATCATGTGCCTCCAGCCCCCTTCAGTATCTCCCATCAGGTGGCAGTCATTCCTGGCGGTTAAATTCCCGGCGCTGAAAATACCTCCACCAGTTTTCCTACCCTCATTTTCCCGGCACGTTCATACACTCATTTTACCGACACGTTCAAAATCCCGGTGCCAAAAATTCCCGACAATTTTAAATACCTACACTGACAATCCCAGCCATTAAAAATACCGGCTCATAAACATGACCTACACTGAAAATCCCTGCCAGTAAAAATCCCGGCAAATACTGCAATGCAACACCCAACTTCACTGACTGTCAAAAAATACACCCAATATTACTCAGCACACATTCATCAATTGCCCGACAATTCTCTGACTGTCTCAAAATATAGCCTATATTACTCAGCACACATATTCATCAATTGCCCGACAATTCCCTAAATTTCTCAAAATACACCCTATATTACACAGCACACATTCATCAATTGTCTGACAATTCACAAACTGTCTCAAAATACTCCCTATATTACACAGCACACATTCATCAATTGCCCAACAATTCCCTAACTGTCTCAAAATACACCCTATATTACACAGCACACATTCATCAATTGCCTGACAAAACTGCAGATAATATACATAGCACACATTCACAACCCCAAGAATTCCCCCAAAAATGTCACAAAAACCTGGCGTTAATATACAGTACACATTCATCATTAACCCCAAGAATTCCCCCAAAAATGTCACAAAAACCTGACAATAATATACAGTACACATTCACCATTAACCCTAAGAATTCCCCCAAATATGTCACAAAAACCTGCCGATAATATACAGTACACATTCATCATTAACCCCAAGAATTCCCCCAAAAATTTAATTTAATTAATTATGTTATTATGCTTGAAATAAATGAATAAAATAATGACATTACAATAATTAATAAAAAGCAGTACTTACCATCTTGATTACGATCCCATCTTCCAAGCTTTTAATCCTTGGGGGAAGTGTTTGAAAAATAAAAAACCCTATTGGAGTGGCGCAACTCATGTTTTGCTCCGCAGAACATTCTGATGCTAATGATAGCTCTGCTGTCACTGGGGTCTATTTATACCCTTTAGCAGCCTGTGAGATCCCGTCTCCATGGTGACAAATAACGTTATTTGTCACCTTGGGAACGGGATTTCACAGGCTGCTAAAGGGTTTTTCACAGGACATGAGTTGCGCCGCTTCAATAGGGTTTTTTATTTTTCAAACACTTCCCTCAAGGATTAAAAGCTTGGAAGATGGGATTGTAATCAAGATGGCAAGTACTTCTTTTTATTAATTATTGTAATGTCATTATTTTATTCATTTATTTCATGCATAATAACAATTTATGAAATTTAATTTTTGGGGGGAATTCTTGGGGTTAATGATGAATGTGTACTGTATATTAACACCAGTTTTTTGTGACATTTTTGGGGGAATTCTTGGGGTTAATGATGAATATGTACTGTATATTAACGCCAAGTTTTTGTGACATTTTTGGGGGAATTCTTGGGGTTAATGGTGAATGTGTGCTATGTATTATCGGCAGTTTTGTCAGGCAATTGATGTGTGTGTGCTGTGTAAAATAAGGTGTATTTTGAGACAGTTAGGGAATTGTCGGGCAATTGATGAAAGTGTGCTATGTAATATAGGGTGTATTTTGAGACAGTAAGGGAATTGTCGACCAATTGATGAATGTGTGCTGTGCAATATAGGGTGTATTTTGAGACAGTTTGTGAATTGTTGGGCAATTGATGAATGTGTGCTGAGTAAAATCGGGTGTATTTTTGAAATTGGGGTGTTGCATTGCAGTATTTGCCGGGATTTTTACTGGCCGGGATTGTCAGCGTAGGTATTTTAGTCATGTAGGTATTTTAAATTGTCTGGAATTTCTGGCGCCGGGATAATGAGTGTAGGGGAACTGGTGGAGGTATTTTCAGCACCGGGATAGTAAGCATCTGGTAAACGACTACCACCGACAGAACTATCTCCTGAGAAGGCTCACAAACACATGCGTGGCCTCCAGCCTCCCTCACTATTCCCCCCCATGTGCCTCCAACCCCCCTCAGTATTCCCCACCATGTTTCTCCAGCCTCTCTCCTTTTTACTTACCTTTGTGTTCCTCTTTCCTTCCTCCTCCACGGCGCTCTTCTGACTTCTCACTTTGCCATAGCTCCACAATTGCTGGCATCTTCTGGCAGGCACATCCTGAACAGAATTTCGGTGATGTCATCCGGCACATGCTAAGCACTTTTAGGGACAGGTGAATTCTATGGTTACTACCTTTTCAACAAGAAATTCACAGACTCAGACTCCCCCCTCCCCTCTGAAAAACCTTGGAAATGACATTTTTGCTGTTTGAATTTTTTATACTTTGCTTCTACATAAACAGTCCTACAGATACAGTATATATACTCTACACACACATTACCCCCCAACCATGCCCACATAATATTACACATTACCCCCACCTCACATGCTAATATTACATATTACCCTTACCTCACATACTAATATTACACATTACCCCCACCTCACATGCTATAATTATNACATTACCCCCACCTCACATGCTAATATTACACATTACCCCCACCTCACATGCTAATATTACACATTACCCCCACCTCACGTGCTATAATTACACATTACTCCTACCTCACATGCTATAATTACACATTACTCCCACCTCACATGCTAATATTACACATTACCCCCACCTCACATGCTATAATTACACATTACTCCCCACCTCACATGCTATAATTACACTTTAACCCCCAAAATTCTTATGCCTCTTACCTGTTTTGTCTTCCCCGCTCTTCTTCCTACCCCTTCTGTCCTCAGCATCGCCTCTTCTTCTAAATGACGCTGATGTGATCACGCTGATAATAATGGTACACATGCACAGTGCCCGGACCGCTGCATCCAGGCACAGTGTATGTGTTGCCATAGCAACACATACACAGTGCCTAGGTGCAGTGTTCCGGGCACTGTGTACAGTGTCCAGGAATAATACTATTTCTATAGTTACATTAAATTTAATGTAACTCTAGAAATAGTATTATTCCCGGGCATTGTATTGTGTCTGGGAGAAAGGGGTGCTCTCCCAAGAGTCCGTGAGATTCGGGGAGTCTCCCGGACATTCCAGGAGAGTCGACAACCATACTTTTAACAGTGCAATACAGGTAATACAAGGCTCCTACGGGAGCCCTGTAGGACCAAACCTGTTACTTAAGGGGCAGACATGGGGGCTGTGCATAAGGGGCAGACATTGGGGCTGTACATAAGGGGCACACATGGGGGCTGGAAATAATGGGCATACATGGAGGCAGGATATTATAAGGGGCAGACAATGGAGGCTGGACATTACAACAGGTAATTTGCTGGACATTACAAGGGGCACATATGGAGGCTGGGCATTAAAAGGGCCAGACATAGAGGCTGTACATTACAAGGAGCACACATGGAGGCTGGACATTATAAGGGGCAGACAATGGAGGCTGGCTATTAAAAGGGGAAGACAATGGAGACTGGACATTACGAGGGGCACACATGGAGGCTGGACATTATAAGGGGCACATATGGAGGTTGGACATTATAAGGGCCACACAAGGAGACTGGACATTAAAAGAGGAACATATGGAGGCTGGACATTATAAGGGGCAGACAATGGAGGCTGAACATTAGAAGGGGCATACATGGAAGCTGGACATTGCAATGGGCAGACAATGGAGTCTGTACATTACAAGGAGAAGACAATGGAGGCTGTACATTACTAGGTGCAGACATGGAGGCTGGACATTACAAGGGGCAGACATGGAGGTTGGGCATTACAAGGGGCACAATTATAAAAAATGAAAAGGGGGTTGTAATAAGGACTGAAACTTATGAGGGGGCTGCAATAAGGTCTGGAAAATTATAGGGAGGCTGAAAAATTATAAGGGGGCTGTAATATGGGCTGATGAGGGGTGAGTTCCTGTACCTTTTTTTTTTTTTTTTACAAAAAAAGCACTGACACTACCTATCCTGAATTGCTATTGTCAAAACTCTGGATAGAATGCACACATTTTCAATAGTGTGTCTGCACTTCTGCTTGGCAAAAACTCTGAAAGGTCCAGTGCTGGGACTGCAACATTGCATTAATTCCAAATTGCATTAGTGGAATAAAATGTAAAAGTTAAATATGAATAAGTCAAACATTCTTTTGAATAGTTTAGAAAATACCTCTACTTGTATACATTTTTTAAATAGTACTACAAAAGTTCTGAATTTTATCTTTAAAAGAGATAAAAAGAAAAAGAATACCTAACCACACATTTATCAGCCTGTCCTGTATGTCACAATTATGATAACGAAAAATAAATCAATTCATTCACTCTATCATGTTACTCGTGCCATATGCTTTGTATAGATACAGCTAAAGCTCTTAGCTAAGTCCATTATTTTGTCAGGATTTCTAATTTATCAGCTACTAAATGTATTTATGTACTATGTTAATATTGTATATAATTGCATAATGTAGAAAATCAACATACATAATGAGTGTTCTCACCTAATACTTGATAAGTAATAAGGTTACTTTCAATATCACAGTGGCAATAATGTAATCTGTCAGATCAGAGTCTTTTTTATCCTTTAATTTGTTCAAAGTCTCTTTCTGCCTGTGATGCTATTCTTTGATGTTACATCAAATGAAAAAAGATTAAAGTGTAACAAGAATTTATCACTGCTGACATATTTGTGACTTAAGACCATCAATTTTTTTTTTTTGTTGTGGCCAAAAGCCAAATGTCATTGCAAATTAACTATTGCCATCCTGATAAAATTGCTGTGTTGATGTAGAGTACTCAAATTAACAGGAAAAAAATAGAAATCAAAAGCACTTTTTAGTTTTATAGAATAAAATTATTGTAAAAAATGTGTCTCTATGGGGAAATTTAACTCAGTACAAAGTGTGTATAACATTACTTCTACTACTATTAATGACAATACTTCAATAGTGCTTACTTTGGTTTTCAAATTTTTTGTATTAAAGATATTTCATATAGATTCTAACTATCATAAGTGGAAATGTTTTCTATTATTATTACAGACCCTCCAACATGACCCATTCCATTAGGTACACAATTTTCTGCTCCTGAGCTTCCAACTGTCTGTTACTATGGTAACCACCTTTATTGAAGAGAAAAATGTTTTTCAAACATAAGTTACTTCCTTAAATTTAGGTGAATAACAATTGGAATCCCAGAAGCATTGCATTGTGTAGCTAAAAGTCATGTAGGAGGGTCTGTAATAATAATAATAATAATAATAATAATAATAATAATTATTATTATTATTATTATTATTATTATTATTATTACAGACCCTCCTACATGACTTTTAGCTACACAATGCAATGCTTCTGGGATTCCAATTGTTATTCACCTAAATTTAAGGAAGTAACTTATGTTTGAAAAACATTTTTCTCTTCAATAAAGGTGGTTACCATAGTAACAGACAGTTGGAAGCTCAGGAGCAGAAAATTGTGTACCTAATGGAATGGGTCATGTTGGAGGGTCTGTAATAATAATAGAAAACATTTCCACTTATGATAGTTAGAATCTATATGAAATATCTTTAATACAAAAAATTTGAAAACCAAAGTAAGCACTATTGAAGTATTGTCATTAATAGTAGTAGAAGTAATGTTATACACACTTTGTACTGAGTTAAATTTCCCCATAGAGACACATTTTTTACAATAATTTTATTCTATAAAACTAAAAAGTGCTTTTGATTTCAAATGGAAAAAAGAGTTACATATTAGACCATGCATCATTTTGTACAGTAAGTCTAAGTTACATAAAAATAAGTAAATAAAATAGTCATGCTAAAAGTGAATTTACAATTCAAAGTCAAGACAATTGACATAGGTAGAAGGTAAAGTTAGAAGAAAAATTGCTAAATATGACAACAATCATCACCATCATCATCAATATCATTTTTAACTGAGGATGTAAGGATAATAAGAAAATTTGTTTACTATGTAATGTTTGCATTGTGTTTACAAAATTACAAATGGAAACAATACACAAAGTTATAAAAATATTAATATTATTTTATTATTATTATTGTTTATTTATAAGGCGCCATAAGGTGTCCGCAGAACCATACAAAATACAACAAAATACAGTAAAGATATACAGGGTAGGGATGGACAGCATAGTACATTATAAATATAAAAATATCACAAAAATACAATAAAGTGAAGCAAGCACAGACAGTAGGCAAAATGTGAGGTGTCAAGCTTGGCAGATCAGGGGGGAGGGGATAGAGAGCAGTGAGAAGTTGAGAGAGCCACAATGTGGGGATGGGGTAAAAGAGTAGCATAGGCGGACAAGAAGATACGAAGTGAGGGGGGGAGTGGTGGAGGAGGAACAACACTAGGATGGAGGGCCCTGCTCATGTGAGCTAAGACACTAAGTGAGAGGGATGACCTTACAGAAGACATAAGGAGGGGGAAGGAAGTGGACTGCTGGTGTGAGCGGAGGAGAGGGGGAAGGAAGAAAAAGAAGGGATAGATGTAGGATGCAGTGAGTATGCTAAGTAGAGGAGGGGTAGGCTAGCCTGAACAGGTGCATTTTGAGTGAACGCTTGAACACCTGTAATGTGGGGGTGAGTCTGAGTGAAGGAGGGAGGTAATTCCAGTGCAGAGCATCTCCAAGATCATGGTATACAGTAACTACCACATACTTGTACATTTAAGTAGATTAACAGAATTTTCATATTGCATTATGTTTATGAATATATTACTAAGTTGAGATATTTGTATTTGTAATACCTGAAGATATAATGGTTTACATCTCAAACTGTAAATATTCAGTTAAAGACAACACTCTTTAGTTAGCCATATGACAGATGGCAGAGACAACCTATTAATTTCACTAACCAGGAATTTAAATCATGATGAAAATTAAATATATAATATGCACTTCTCAAGTTTACTTGTGCTAACACTTTAATCACTAAGAAGAAATCTAGATCTGTGATCCTGTCTATTGAATCTTACTACTTGTACTCTATTTTCCTTTTGTAACAAGCAGCACACAGATTCCCTGCTGCAGCCACAGAGTCCCTAGTCTCCAAGGGCGGGGGAGGGGGTAGTTGGGACCAAGAACAATGGTTAAGGGACATAGTTTGATCCCCTCATTCAGTGATTGAGGACAGGTATTGTTGTGCATATTTGCAGCAATGGAATAGACCATACAACTGTTCTGCAGTTGCTTGGTCTGTCCCAGTGCCTCAGAACTGGCTACCCTTCCCACTCTTGGCCTGCTGGCAGTGGACAGGGACAGCACTGTCTTCTGCTGACAGTGCTTATAATACATCAAAAAATAATAATAATAAAAAACGATGGTCTTATTTGTAGTTTCATATTATTAATAATAATAATAATAATAATAATAATAATAATAATAATAATAATAATAA
>WWET01000467.1:215020-233073 GCA_011038615.1 Limnodynastes dumerilii | reverse complement strand
GCGCTACGGCCGCCGTACTAGCGACGGCGGCCGTAGCTCAGGATCAGGGCCAAGGACCAGTTTTACCTTCAGATATAGGGAACAGCGATGGGTACCAAGTTTGCGCCAAGCTATGTGAACCTCTTCATGAGTAAATGGGAACTGGACCATATCTGGAACCACCCGAGGTTTGGCGCGAACTTGGTCCTCTGGAAAAGGTTTATCGACGACGTTTTCTTCATCTGGGAGGGCCCAGAGGAGAGGCTCTTAGAATTCACCCAGTACCTGAATGTAAACGACAGGAAACTACAATTCACGACAGAAACAAGCAAAGACAGAGTTACATTTCTAGATCTTGCGATATACATAGAGGACATGGAAATAAAAACCAAAACACATTTTAAAAAGGTGGATTGCAATAGCTTCATACTTTCATCAAGTAGCCACTACTACAATTGGCTAAATAACATTCCCAGAGGACAATTCACTAGGATAAGACGCAACTGCACAGACAAAGAGAAATTCAAGGAACAAGGCCAGAAACTTATACTAGATTTCCAGGAAAAAAGTACAAGGAGGAAAGAACCAAACTACTAGAATACAAAGAGAAGAAAGATAACACCAATACATTCAAAATCCCTTTTCTTACACAGTATTACCAACAAGCCCCATCCATAAGAAAGATACTTAAAAAACATTGGCACATCCTCTTAAAAGATGGGAAACTAAAAGAGATACTTCCCAAAACTCCACAGGTAATCTTTAAAAAGGCTCCTAACATAAAACAAAAACTAGTTAGAAGTGCAAACATACTGACATCTAAACCCACAACCTCAACCTGGTTAAAGGGAAAAACAGTTTTTTTCCACTGTCATAACTGTCTAGCATGCTGTAAAACTAATGTAAAAGGAACAAAAGCCACAACTACATTCCAATCGTCCCAAAATGGGAACAACAAAGTATACAAAATTAAAGACAAAATCACCTGCAACAGCAGGAACGTGATCTATATGCTCACCTGCCCGTGCAATTTGCTCTACATAGGCAGAACATGCAGGAAGCTCAAAGTGAGAATTAGCAAACATATTCGCAACATAACAATAGGAAAGGAGACACACAGCCTGTCAGATCACTACAGGCTGTGTCACAACAAGGACCCCTCAAGCCTTAAATTCATAGGCATTGAGAAAGTAAAAACTAACTGGAGGGGGGAGACAACCAAAGAAACCTGAACCAAGCAGAGACAAAATGGATATTTAACCTTGACACCTTAACTCCAAAAGGACTAAATATCGACATTGAGCTAACCTCCTTCCTTTAAAATAACAAAAGGAACCCACCAAATTTCTTGAATTAAAATTAGTATACCCACGTGACACCTCTCCCCTAATATACCCCTAGCGATATACAGATGCATCTGGGACAAAATCATGTTAAGACATCATTACAAGTACAACAGCTATAAATATTCAGCCACTGTTATTAAAACTAGAACCCACCCTCTGCCATTAATAGGAATAACATAATCATTCAAGTCAAAATGATACCTATGTGTACCCCACAGGTACAGACATCATATAACTTCGCTTACAACATGTTTTTATAGTAACAGTAGTCAATCCTCCTGTGTTCCCTTCACATCTGGGAAATATCAATACAATCCCCCAACTCCCCGGCCATGATTTAAGCAATAAAATTATACCGCAGCACTATCATTACTTCCAAATTCCCAATAATATCAAATCACAATAAGCTAACTCCACCGATAGCAACCATTTCTTTAAAATTCACATATCCAGAACCATGGGAACAATCCCATTTGACACAGTATAACGATCTGACCGTTTCCCACAGCACTGTAGCGATACATATTGTTTCATAACGCTAATGTAAAAAAATCCCTAGGACAAGAAAGTACAACAAGAACCACTGAGGAAAGAATTAGTTAGACTATAGGAAAAACACACTTTACGTACAGTAAGTGCAGGTTTAGTGATCAACCAATGAGAACAGAGGGAGGGAAATATAAACCCCACTAACAGCATTGTGTGTAAAACCCTGAGAAAGTCGGATACTCTGACGAAACGCGTTGGTTACACACCACATGATGACCAGAAACTACTAAAAGTGTGCTTCACACCACTATAGTTGTGAACAAGTGATGTATGGGCATCTCATGTCCACATAATTTGTAAATAGGAAATACTGCTCATGTTTTAAACTGTATAATAAAGAAGCAATATAATACTATATTCTTTCTCCATGGCTCCATTTATCCTTCCCCCCCCCCCCGCAAGCAACCCCCGGTATTGAGGTTCTGAGGATTGCGAGTCGGGAGGCGCCTAGGCAACAGCGCACAAACAAAGGAGACGCGAGGAGAAAGGCACGCTGCAGACGCGAGCAAAACACAATAGGACCACCCACTCAAGAGAGAATCCGCATCAACAGCTGAATACAGCTGCACCACATACAGTAAGCTGGACACTCTCCAGATTTCTTTTACAACTATACCTTCTTTCTGAAACTACCGCAACACGGGACACTGTGCATACAGACCCACGTGTAGGATCCTGTTTACTGTTTCACGCATGAACTTTATCTTCACCAAGTGAGCGAGCGCCAGAAACACTGACTCCTCGTGAGTTTTATTTACTGTAACTACTTTTGTGAAGAGGGTGGATACCTTCATCCGTTTCAGGCAGCCCTCATAAATACATTTAATCTGAACAACAGGGGAAGCGCTCCTGAACTCTATGTATACTTGATACGTCAACTGTCCCTGCCCAGAAAATAAGCAGGTCGTTGATGTGTATAAAAAAATCTTTTGCAGACATGATGATATAGAGAAAAACAGCTATTGACACTTGAAGCTAAAAGCTCCCATCAAACATAAAGAAATTCCTCGTTAGAGTCAACAACTCTAATTAGAGTAGTTATAGTCACATATAGGTAGTCCAAAACTGGTTCCAAAAGATTCTCCTCATCAATAAATCCATGTAGTATAGTATCACAACATGCGTCAGTGCCGCAAATTTCACCGTTCCTGAAGATTTAGCTGGCATCCCAGTACATCTTAGATAGAGCAGACTGGAGGCATAGGCAAGTGTAGACACAAAGGGCCTGATCCTGAGCTACGAAATTTTCGCACGACGGGCGAATGCGAACGTTCGCTCGTGCGTATCAACATACACGCCCCTAACACTCCCATAGTAAAGTCCCTGCTTACGGCGGCTATACCCTACACTGGGTACGACCGTCGGCCGTACGAATTTTCGCACAAAATACGCAAAGCGTACGGCCTTAGCACGCCCATACTGTACAATTTAAATGGCTATCCCCACCTCCCTTTTGTAAAACAAGCGCCCAGCCGACCGTCGTACTGAACGCACGCCCCTCGAGCAAAAAATTTGCACACCATACGAACGCTATACGCTCATGTCGTCCAGCCGACAGGAAGCTGTCATACTGGGCATGCGCAGTGCGAATTTTCGTACGAAAATACGCAAAAAACGGGCGTACGCTCGCCCGTCGGACAGCAATTTCGTAGCTCTGGATCAGGCCCAAAGATACCATCGCTCTCCTATGCATTTTGACGCTAAGGACTCTGCCAAGGAGTTGCAACAGGGCGGTAAGAACACATATTTATGTCAGAGGGCTAATTGGATAATAGTAAATTGGAAGAGGTAGAAACCTACATATTTGGGCACGGATTTAAAATCCCGGACGTATTGCACATACATCCTTAATTTACAGATAATAGCTACTATGCATGCACATATGTAATCTATGTATCCTTTTGTTACGTAGATTGCGTATATTCGGTCTTAAAGACCACATGTATACGCAATCTACGTAACAAAATTATACATAGATTATGTAAAACAGTTACTATGTATGCGTAGTAGCTATTATCAGTAAATTATGTGCAATACGTCTGGGGTTGTGAATCCAGACCTTGGTTTTTAATTAGAGTTAATAATGACAGCTAAAGGAGGTAGTCTATGTGGTATGATACCCTAATTTGGCCAATAAGCAGTTAGACAGGACTTATTCTATAAAAAGTAAGAAATTAAAAAAAATAACTGAAAGAAGTAACCAGTTCTGCTGTTTCAAATAAACAAACATACTGCTACTGTTCTTGAAAGTGGTAAAGCCGACGCAGTTTCGGGCCTCCTTTACTAAGGTCGTTTTCTTGCTGCGATTATAAATCTCCAGCCATCCAGCCAGCGCCTTTTACTAAGAGGCGACTTTTGCTGGTGATTTATAATCATCAGTGATGTTTGGCGATTTTTTTCAGGCTAAATCTGTGATTTTCTGCTTAAATCATGGCAATTTAGCTTTAAAAATCGCCACACACACTGGCTCGTGTTTTTAAAAAATAATTTACCATGATTAAAAAGTATACCGCATCATGCAATTAACCCTTAGCATGCAGTCGCATATAGTACTATAAGGCACAGCATGCCCATGTTTAGCATGGCGCGAGTCCCATTTATTGGTTAGTTTTATGTAAGTGGACATGTAGTGTTACATTATATGTACTGGGGCATGTAATGTTTTAATCACTGTAAAGGGGGCCATTATGTATGCGGCAGCATGCACTTAACCATTGCCATGCTGCCGCTTATGGTACTATAATGCACAGCATGCCCTGATAAACATGGGCATGCTGTGTCTTATAGTACTATATGTGACTGCATGCTAAGGGTTAATTGCATGCAGTGGAAAACATTTTAAACGTGTCAAAACACATGTAAAAAGTGTTTTACATGTGTTTTGATGCAAAAATGAGTGTCACTCTGAAAAGCGACACTCACAGCAGGCGCTTTTAAATGGCACTTTTTAATAACAAGTCGCCCGAGATTTTACTAAGCGACGCTTAGATTGCTCTGTCTGACACATAGCGATGTTTGCCATGGCGATATTTTTAAAGGTAAAAGTCCTGCCTTTAATGAATGCAGCGATTTCATGATCGCCGCCAAACTCCCGCGATCTTGGTTGATTTGGCCCAAATTGACTTTAGTAAATGAAGCCCTACGTGTTCATAAATCCACACACACTGGGGACATAATGAGTAGCTGTAAAGTGATTCCAAAGCTTTTGCTGGACCTGTAATCTTCAAATCTAATCTAGTTTTCTATACTATGTTCGGCATTATTTACATGTAGTCATGGTGATCGAGTTAGTGTCCGTCTCTAATAGGAGAAACTTTAATGTCTGTTGTGAAGTTTTTTGGCAAGCATATTCAGAGAAACATTAGTTGTGGTTACAATTAGAGTTAGCAATTAAAGCAACGGACATGCTAATCAAAAGCTGAATTTTTATTGTATACAAATTATTTTATATGCTTCATGAATAAACAATATTTATAGCAGTGGTTATAGAAGGAGTATTAAAATTCAACAGTAGTATACAATGAGGCACTTTTTTTTTTTTTTTACGTTTTTACGTTTTTTTTTTTTAAATGGCACAATTTACAAAAGACAGTTTTAAGAATTTAAGAATAATTTTTTTCCATAAATTACATTAAACTTAGCAGTAATAGCATATATAAAATGATGCATTAATGCAACCAAAACTACTTCAATCATTTCTAATAGCAGGCAACTTCGCCACTTTACAGAGCAACCTGTAGCAATATGACAGAGTAGCTTAATATAGTAGCAGGGCAGTATTCATATGATTCATATGGTTCACATAATACCCACAAAATTCTGTATCTTAATGGATTTCTGCATCAGAATAATTTTGAGTGTGCTGATATGAAAAAGTAATAATTACTCTACATACATTGTGGCAAATTGCTGTTAATATCTAGTAATTTCAAAACAAATGTTTTAGAAGTTTTTAAAAAAACAAATATTCTAAAAGATATATAAATGAATATTAAGAAATTGATTACAGAATAACCATCTGAAGACTTTTTTTTATACTTTTAAATAATTTTTTTGTACTTTTCAAATTTATTGGTCATAAAAATGTATAAGCGTGGAGACTAAAAAACTGAGGGGAAGAACTGAGGGTAATAAAGACCAAGCCACTGTACAGATCCCTTCCAGTGTCTAAAGAAGGTGTTTAAAAAAAGAAGCACTGTCACAACCCTCAATCAGTCCTTTAGAGTGAGGCACATTGTGACTAGACACCTTATTAGAGATATTTCTGAGGTGTTCTAAGATCCTAATCTTATATGGTCTCTTAGTCATGCCCACGTATTTTAGGCCACAACCACATTCTAGTAGGTAGATTACGAATGTTCTAAGACAATTCATAATTTTTTTTATTAATACATGACTTGTCCTGAAAAGTCTGAAAATTCTTGAAAGTCTTTGTGGTAGAATTTGCACACTTAATAGCAGCTACATGGAGCGAACCCTACTGGTCGTGGTAGCATTTCCAGTCTTGCGCTAGTTAGTGGATCGAGAAAACTAGGAGATATGCCGTAAAAGACTCTAAAAGATTTCACTGTTCTTGGTTTTTTTTTAAACAAAATATCAGGGGTGACTATTCAGCTTAGGTGTGCCAATGTTTGTTGAATATATCTTTGATTTTATTCCCCTGATTATTGTATGATGTCACAAATGGGCAGAATAAATGGTCATTGGACTTAGATGATTTTTCATTATAAGTTAATAAAGTGCCTCTATCTCAATCTAATGCTTTTTTTTGTAACTGTTCTCGATAAGACGTTAAGATAATGGCACTCTCTAAAACGTATTTTGTACATTTCAGCTTGTTCTTTGAAGGAATTTAAACCAGTAGTTATGCCACAGTTGAAAAAATTGGGAGCAGGGTATATTACTTTTTCATTTGGGCAAATAACAGCTGTCGTAACCGTTAGAGTCAACTGTTTTGATAAACGTTGATAAACGTTGAGGATTTTTAGTCCCTCAGTAGTAGCCTCAATGAGTAAATCTATTTTTATTCCTTCAGTGTTTGCTGTAAATTTCAGGCCCATATCATTTACGTTTATCGTTGAAAAAAAATCATTGTTTAGTCCCATCCCATACTAACAAGATTTCATTGATGTAATGATGAAAGCACTTGATCTGTGTATCTTTGCCAATGGGGTACATATCTGTCTGCTTCCAGCCTCCCATATAGAGATTTGCAAAACTGGAAGCGAAAATGGTACCTATAGCTGTGCCCATAATCTGGAGGTAGAAAACATCTAGAAACATAAAATATTTGTTTTTTAGCATTAATCTAGCACAATCTAGAATATATATGCAAATTATGATAAATACTTAGCAAACAAAACAAACATTTAGGGCCAGTTTTACTAAGCTGTGAGAAAGAAAAAGGGAGATGTTGCCCATAGCAACCAATCAGATTCTAGCTCTCACTTTCTTTTGACATACTAGAAAACATCAGCTAGAATCTGATGCTAAACATCAACTAATCTGATTAGTTGCTATGGACAACATCTCCACCTTTCCTTTCCCTCAGCTTAGTAAATCTGGCCCAAAATGTTTGTTTTGTTTGTTAAGTATTTATCATAATTAGCATATCATTCGATGCACAATCATAGATTTCTTCCAATTATAAACTTTATATTTCCCTGGCCTCTATCATCTTGTCCTTAGCTGGGTGTTTACAGCCTACAAGCTATTGCCTATTACCATCGGCAACACATCTATTTTCTTTAGTATTCATTCCGGAGAGGAACTTTATAACAGCTTGCGTACTTTATTGATGGTAGCCCCGTATTGTCAGCAAGTCCACAAATTTCATTCAGGTATCATCCATTTTAACTGCAGGTAGTTAGTGTTCTTACCTCATGGTAGTATAGATTAAGTCTAATTAGTTAATTTTAATTAATCTGAGATAACTTTACCATTCAGCTATTTTTTATGTTTTTTATTGCTTTTACATTTTTATTATTCAAACTGTTTGCAGACTATTCTAATATATAGCAATCAGATCATTATCATACTATATAATACAGTTGTGTGCATTAACATAATATAAAGTGCTATTTAAATGTTTTAATAATATAACTGTGTTTTTATATATTCCTTAGCACTGTATCTTTCTTTATCTTCTTTGTTCTTAAAACCATAGCTTTACATGTAGCTACAGGGCTTTTATTCTCGTCGGACGCACCGGCACCTTTTTCATTACAGCAGGACAGTCCCGCTTTCAGGGGAATGTCCCGCTGTCCTGCCTGACTCACAACTTGTCCCAAGAGATCAGACTCTCGGGACAAAGTTGTATTTTTTTAAAGCCCTTGCCATGCTGTGTATGCAGCAGGGCTTTTACCAGTGCAGTATAGGTAACACAGGGTTCCTACGGGAGCCCTGTATGACCAAACCTGTTACTGCGAATGGCAGTGACCGACCCTATGAGGTCATTGTCATTCTAGCAGTAGATTTGGTTCTCATAGGAGCCCTGTCTTACCACTACCGCACCATGTGACCGGGAGAGACAGCGTGGGACAGACGGAGCGCCATGGAGGAAGGGAGAAGACATCAAAGGTGAGTAAGAGAAGACATGGTGGTTAGATATAAGGGGCACACATGGAGGCTGTACATTACAAGGGGCAGACATGGACACTGGACATGAGGGGCACACATGGAGGCTGTACACTTTTAGGGGCAGACAACGGAGGCTGCACATTACAAGGGGCACACATGGAGGCTGAACATTATTAGGGGCAGACAATGGAAGGTAGACATTAAAAGGGGCAGACAATGGAGACTGGACATTACAAGGGGCAGACATGGAGGCTGGACAATACAAGGGGCAGACATGGAGGCTGGACATTACAAGGGGCAGACATGGAGGCTGAACATTATAAGGGGCAGACAATGGAGGCTGGACATTACAAGGGGCCCACATGGAGGCTGAACATTTCAAGGGGCAGACAATGGAGGCTAGATATTATAAGGGGAACACATGGAGGCTAGACATTATAATGGGCACACATGGAGGCTGGACATTACAAGGGGCAGACAACGGAGGCTGGTTATTATAAGGGGCAGACAATGGAGGCTGGACTTTACAAGGGGCCCACATGGAGGCTGAACATTACAAGGGGCAGACAATGGAGGCTAGACATTATAAGGGGAACACATGGAGGCTAGACATTATAAGGGGCAAACAATGGAGGCTGGATATTAAAAGGGGCAGACAACGGAGGCTGGTTATTAAAAGGGACAGACAATGGAGGCTGATTATTAAAAGAGGCAGACAATGGAGGCTGGATATTAAAAGGGGCAAACAATGGAGGCTGGACATTACAAGGGGCACACATGGAGGCTGGACATTACAAAGGCCAGACAATGGAGGCTGGACATTAAAAGGGGCAAACATGGAGCCTGGACATTACAAGGGGCACCATTATAAAAAATTATAAGGGGGCTGTAATAAGGACCAAAACTTATGAGGGGGCTGCAATAAGGGCTGAAAAATTATAGGGGGCTGTTATAAGGACTGAAACTTTTGAGGGGGCTGCAATAAGAGCTGAAAAATTATAGGGTGCTGCGAGAAGGGCTGATGAGAGGTGAGTTCCTGCACCTTTTTTTTTTTTTATACAAAAAAGCACTGTGTAGCTGTGATGTCTAAACAATTGAAGGTGGCTTATCACATACTTTCTAACATTGAGAATCCAGAAAATGGTATAAAGTAAGCTCTGCCCCCATCCAATTCTACCCACAAATGTCTACATTTGGTCAAAACTCCACCCGTTTCTACATAAACTCGGCCATCAGTTCACAAATTACAGTTGAAATGGCAGTTTGGCAGTTTAGTCATAGAAACATAGAAAGTGACGGCAGATAAGAGCCACATGGCCCATCTAGTCTGCCCATTTGTTTATTGAAAACTATACTGACCCTAGACCCTATTTACCCTCAATTGGGGTTACAATTTAGGATACCGTTATATTTATCCCAAGCATGTTTAAACTGTTCTACTGTATTGGCCTCAACCACCTCAGATGGGAGGCTATTCCACTTATCTATCACCCTTTCAGTGCAGTAATTTTTCCGCACATTTCCTTTGAATCTACCACCCTCCACTTGAAAGTGCAGCAGTGTGTTTCAGCATTGGGTGAGGTGTGTCTATGCAATTTAAGCGCGACGTTCGGTTGAAAAATACATGTGTGGGACTTCCATCTACCCAATCCTGCATTAAAATGAATGCTTTAGCACACATTAATTACATATACAGTAACTGGGCATACTTTTACCAGGAAAATTGGGCACATCTATACATCAGATCTTTAGTCTCCCACAGTCATTAAAGGTTGTGCCTGTGTGATTTCTTTAGGATGGAAAGCTGCTTGTTGATTTTGATCAGTGGCTGAATAAATAAATGCTGTTTAAAACAGGCAGGTGTAAACTGTAGTGTCATTCCTGACTAATATTAGTTGTGCCTGTGTATACAGTAGACTACAGTACATCTCACAGTGAAGATGCATCAGCTGTGTTAAATCATGCAGATTTAAAATATTCTGATAGCTGGTGCATTCTCACCAGTGTGAGCAATTACAAACCTAATAAATCCATTTATGAGTGACTTATTTCTATAATGCTGTTGTCTGAGCAGGGCACATCATATAGCAAATTAAAGATCTTGGTCTGCAGATGTGCAGAAAAATATTGTATTTAGGTGTATAAATTTGGAGTTATTTTGCAAAAGTCCACCTGCCATTTGTATTCATTGAAATTTGACAGTTGGCAATGCACCTGTGCATCTGCTGTGTGGTTTGGAAACTGTGACAGTTATTTTCAGCCCTGCTGGATAAACTGGAACATGTGAACTCCTGTCTGGTCTGGAAATTTTGCAGCCACATATATCAGCACATCTTGTTGTGACCGCAATCACTGAATGCTGTTATTTCATTATTCATTTTAACTAACTTTGCTTACACCAAACATGCCAAGATGCCAGCATTGTGATATGGTGGAACCTTTACAGGTTGCCCAGAGCACGCAGTAAAAAGATCTTACAGTCAAGAATAATATTGTCACAATTAACATATAACAAAATCAACTGAGAAACCACTTATGACACCACCATACTACTTTTTGGGTCCAATGAACATACAATGTGTGAATTGTGGCACTCTACACTTCTTGGTTGCCCCATATGGTTGTTCCACCATATTAAGTAGAATAAATATATAAGACAAACACTATCCAGTTATAGATTGATTATCTCCATAATATCTTCAGTTACAAGTCTGCATTTGCCTTCTAATCTTTGAAATATAATATTGCTGAATTATCTGGCCACAGACCATACACCTTTGAAGTACATGGTACTGCACATTACTTAATAGATGGCTTGCATTCTGATACTGCAGCTACTCCAAGTTACACCCAACTATTTATACTTGATACTCAACAGACAAGGGAGTACCGTATGGCTAGAAATCCCATCTGTTATATAACATATGTTGTAGAGTTTTGTGTTTAGGCGGCAGGAACCAAACTTCTAAGATCCCCAGTTATTATTTTGTTGATTGTGTGGACTCCACGGAATTGCATATAGGGGGGATAAAACAGAGGGGATAAAACAGAGAGGACAACAATAGTGTAATATGTTTAGATAAAATTAATTACACCCAATGACAGAATAAATTAGGCTTGTGCTGGTTCATACCACCACCAGAATTATACCAGAATAGATATGGGGATAGAGAGTGAATTGAGACTCCTTCAGTTCAAATAAATTAAAATATTCTTTCAAAATGAATTCCTTATCATTTGCCCATAGATAATTGCTTTAGATACAGCTTGACTCCCACCATTCACATATAGGATGAATTGGAAGCACGCCACATTGCGTTTATATTTAAAAGCGGTTTTTATTTCATATTTAGAACCATGCATATTGCATATAAATAAAAATGTCAATAACAAAGAAATGTCAATGATAAAATAGACCGAACTTATCTGTACTGCGTCCGTGATCAAGGCACATATGGTCCTCTGGAGCATTCGCTGCTGTCGCTCAGAAGGAGGCTTTCTCCGTAGCGGTGAGTGATGTCTGTGCCGCTTAAAGTTTGTGATTAAGGCACATGTGGTCCTCTGGAGCAGCTGCTGCTATCGCTTGGAAGGATGCTTTTCTCCATAGCAGTGAGGGATGTTTAGGCCGCTTAAAGTCTATTCCGGGCTGTAGTATGGGTCTGTAATAGTTATTAAGCAACCAACGCGTTTTGGCAAGAGTGTGGTCATGATCTGACTTCCTCAGGGATGAAACCAATAGTGTTATATAACATAGATGAACAATTTTAATACTATGTTGGATTAAGTGAACCCTTTTGAACAGAACCTAATGGCCCAGATCCAGACCCCAGCACGATTTACATGCCATAGGTACACATACGTAACAGGGAGTGCACGCACCCTGCACTCCCCTCTGACGGTAGTAAATCTGAACACTTACATGTCCAGATTTCTACCTTAAGTTTTTACGACTAGGTCTGCAGCCGTACTGCCGCAGACCTAGTCATAACTGGGCTTCCCCGCCGACGACTCCTAATTTACATGGCTATACCCGCCATACAGACCATATTACATTAAGGGCCTGTGTTATTAAGGGTCTATTAGTGATGTATGATAATAAGTACACACACGGAACATCTGGTGTGGGCATGTGCAGATGTTACCCAACAGGGGACTTACGCAAATGACTTGCTTAAGTACCCTGACGTTCTTAAGTTAGAATCTGGGCCAATGATTAGGCAAAAAATTGAAAACAACAATAGGAAAAAGGCCCAAAATTTAAGGTATAAATGGTGATTTTTGATACAAGGCAAGTGATAATTGTTGCCACAACACACCTAATGTTAATGAAGTGGCCCCTGTTTTTATCACATGAACTCATAATTTATTCTAAAGCTTTGCAAGATAACAGACTACACAATATTTCAACTGTTGACCCTATGATATACCCATATTATTTCCCCATGTTAAATAAGGTTGGAATAATATTATGATACATTCTAAAAACCGTCACTGCTTCTTTAAATCATGTTACTCACTTACAACATATAACATATAGTTTGACTGTACGCCATCTTTCAGCTTCTTGTAGTGGATGAATACTGCTGTATAGAAGAAAAATATCAACATTTTGCACTCTGTTTGGATATTTATGCTGCCTTTATGACTATGTTCATGGGATTGCTGTACACCAAAATGTTCATCTTCATTTCAAGGTTTGACAATATGATACAACACTATCAGGATGCAATGACATTAGTCCGTGCAAATGGAAATCCAACACTGTTCATGACATATACATGCAATCTAAAATAGGGAGAAATCTTAGCTCAGCTGCAATCCTACACAAAAGACAAATTTGAGTCCTGACTTTGTGGGCAGAGTTTTCCGCGCCAAGCTAAAATCTTTACTACATGATATGAGCAAAGACGTAATTTTTGTAAAAATGTTAAAAACTATCTAAATATGTAAACATAAAAAGGGGGCCCTTCATAGTGCATAAATCTTAAATTAAAATATACAATCTCCAGCACAATAGAATATATGTACCGAATAAAATATTGTAACGTCACATGAAAAAAAAAATACTCAGCAATTGAAGGATCCCTATAGACTTGTTGCCAGCATCCTGGATCAAGGAGTTTGAATATGACCAATTCCATGTGGGTAACACTTCAACGCTGTTGAATCAGAGTTTGAGGTGTCCAAGCCTTACCCTTTCTGTTTCACCACTGGGACTTTGTCAGGGAGCATGGAAATTGAATGTAAAGCCTGTGCTTATATACACACAGCTACCTTCATCACAGCTGATGCATCTCATTTTAGAATATGAGAAAGTTTTATATATGACAAAAGCTTTAAACAGAAACATAATTACTGTTTTGCCATATAATTACATAAGTTACCAAAAATAAGTTACTAAGAAACATAATTTTTACTAAAATATTCTAATAAAAATACCATTTTAAAATACAAAAGCCACAAAAATAAATTATAACAAGGAGTTATTTTGAATTCTTTTTTTAAACCTGTGTGGGAAAAAGTATCAAGCATTAGTATCCAAAAACTTTCTCTTTGGGAGAGGCATTTTAAACCATCCCCTCCTCTAGCATATTTGGTAACATGTTCCAAAGCTTTTACTTGAATGCCATCAATTGTAGAGTTATGGCATTGCAAGAAATGTCACTGCACACTATGGAGTATATTCACTAAAGACGATTTTGGCCAAATCGCCTCAACTCACGTGAGTTTGGAGGCAATTTGGCCATCACCGTATTCACTAAAGGCAAAGTCCCATGACTTTTGCCTTTAGCAAATTCAACTCACCAAACATCGCGGGACAAAAACTGTCCAGATGTTTGGCATTGAAAACATACAGATCACCAGATTCACTAAAGACGATTTGTCTAAATCACCTTTAGATCGCCGGCAAATCGCTGAAAACAAATCACTGAAAACTCGCAGGCTGTTTTGGGCTCTTTCAATGAAAGCGCCTCACACAGAATATGAAAAACACATGTCAATCTATTTGACATCTGTTTTTCTGTGTGTAAAATCCAAACGCAGCATGCTTGAAAGCCTTAGCCATGCTGTGCTGATAGAACTACAAGGCTCAGAATTGCTTAGCCTTGTAGTTATATCAGCGTCAGCATGGTAAGACTTCTAAACATGCTGCGGTGTGTGTTGTAAAAAGAAAAAAAACATATAGTTACATATAAGCACTTAACATATACATCACATGCATATAATACATTATATATCAATAAAACTGCATATAAAGTCCCCCCATAATTGTTTAAAATTACAGGTGGCCTCCCGGTAGTGTACAAATATTGTAAGATGTCCTATAGCGTTTGATAAATAATTAATAAGTAATTCATACTCACCGTTAAGATGTCATCCATCTTGGGAATACTTGCTTGGCGATTCTTCTTTAATTCCTTCTTTTCTTCTTCTTAAGGATGATGACTTGTCCCCTTGTCTCCGGAGCTTGCTTCTGTCCGCTATCCTGAACCTTCTTCTTGTGCTGCGCCGCTACTACTGACTATACAGTAACTAGAGCGGCCTCTTTTATAGAAATCCTGACGTCATTGGCATTTTGGGCCTCTAGTGGCCGCTCTAGTTACCGTATAGTCAGTAGTAGCGGCGCAGCACAAGTAGAAGGTTTGTGACGGCTGCAAGAAGCAAGCTCCGGAGACAAGGGGACAAGTCATCATCCTAAAGAAGAAGAAGAAAAGAAGGATTAAAGAAGAATCGACAAGCAAGTATTCCCAAGACGGATGACATCTTAACGGTGAGTATGAATTACTTATTAATTATTTAAGAAACACTATGGGACACCTTACAATATTTTTACACTAAAGGGTGACCACCTGTATTTTTATACAATTATGGGGGGACATTATATGCACTATTATTGATGTATAATGTATTTTATGTATGTTCTATGTTCTGTATATGTATAGTGCTTATTTGTAACAGTTTTTTTTACACCACACAGTGCAGCATGGTTATATGGCTTACCATGCTGACGCTGATAGAACTACAAGGCTCAGCGATGCTGACACTTGTAGTGCTATCAGCGCAGCAAGGCTAAGCCATTCAACCATGCTGCTCTGTGTCTTTTTTTTTTTAAAGAACAAAGCGATGGCGATTTCGGGACAGGCAAATCACTGTGCTTTTCTATAGAAAAGCACAGCAATTTACCCCTTGCTAAAGCGACGCTTCTCGCGGGTGTTTAAAGATCGCCTAAGAAAAGTGCCCTATAATGAATCATGCGATTTTTTCATAATCGCCAGCCAAAAGCGACCTTTGTAAATATACCCTCATGTGTTGTTAATTCTTTAGTTATATTCTGAATATGTTTTAATATACAAAATAAATGTGTTCTTTTATTTTTTTTCCTATATATAAAAAAAACGCAAGGGCACTCTAACATGTATATAACATACTAGCCAAGATCCAGACCCCCGCATGTGCATGTGGGGGTCCGTAGGTACGTGCAAGTAGCAGGGAGTGCAGGCCCCATGCACTCCCCGATGATGGCAGTAAATCTGGACACTTACATGTCTAGATTACTACCTTAAGTTTTGTACAGCCGCAGATCTGGTCGTGACGGGGTTTCTCCGTCCCTTAATTTACATGGTTATCCCCTCCTGTATGGTGGGGATAGAACTATTGTAAATTAAGGGACTGCTCCTTGTGCATACTTACTGTTGTATGTAACTTAGTTAGTTGTAACTTACTCATGCAGAACATCTGACGCACGCATTCACAGATGTACCCAAACAGGGGACTTATGCAAATGACTTGTGTAAGTCTCCTGTCTTTCTTAAGTTAGGATCTGAACTAAATTATTATCTGCTTTGACAATCAACTGTCATAATACACGCAAATCCAGACTTGAGCAACATCTACCAGTCTTTTCATGTTTTTTATTTGACCAAATGGAACAACCGTGAAATATCCCCATTTTCTCTTTTGGACTATTACAATAAGATAGGTATATAACATTTAGTTCTAACTATATAGTGAAATCTGTGAATGTTATTTACACATAAGTAAATTATATTGCAATCTTTTATAAATAACTTTATTTGAAATTGGAATTGGATATATGAAATATGATACAAATCAATTAATGGAGTCTCCAAGTTCCGAGAGGAATAGAATTAGCTCTTTCCTCTCTTAATATTACTGTTGAAAAGCAATTTTAATTACTGTTATTATAATATATTGATTTTGTACATATTAATTTAAGAAAGATCTGGAAGTGTGACAATGTAATTATTAAAGGGAAGATGTTTTATATTCCATATTGTAACTTGTCTAGATTAAAAAAGCAATATGACTTGAAAAATAGTACTTAAATGGAAAAAAATCAAGTTTTAGGCCACATGAAATACTGAAAGCATCGGGTATTTTAGATTGCCCTATGATATTACCAGAAATTATAATACAAATTAAACTTTTATATCAATTATATAAATCTTATTGCACACAAGACATGCCATTAGCAGAACCTGATACATTCAGGTTAAATACAAGATTGTGAACTGAATCTTAAAAGTTAAATATAATGAAATTGGCACAATTCCTGGTACAAACACTTTTATGATTTGGTAAGATTACTGACATTAAGATTACACATTTTCTTTGTCAAACTTTACTAAAACAATTATTTGAAGCATATACTCTATTTGGAATAATAAAATAGGGAGATTGCTGAGAATAAAACAAATGCCAAAATGTAAGAACTTCATAGTTTGTTAGAATAAATAGTTTTATACCCACAACTATCAAAGTTAGCAAGTGCAAACAAAAGAAAGCATCTTTGTGGTTACTTTACAACTGTGGGATTAGGGAGTACATCTGCTACACATCCCAGAGTAGAGGGATGTCCAAGGCAACTGCCCATCTTGCTTCCTTGGAGGATGCATCAGTCTCTGGATGGTTAGACAGTGCTCAGCAGAAACAGAGTGCTACATGCTGTTTATAAATAACTTGCCATCAGCTCACAGCTTAATGCTGTCCTCAACAGAAAGGCAGAATAAGAAGGGCAGTGACTGGCAGAGTTTGTTTCCAATTTGTTAACTGCTGGCAAACTATTTGTAAACAGTGACTGGGGGAGATAATCTGGCTTCAGAGTCAGGTAAGGAAAAAGAATGCACATAGGAATAAGAAGGTATTATAACTATAATATAGACATAGGGGGAAAGGGGGGAGGGTGTATTGATACAGGGGGAGAAAGTGTGACTGGAGACATACAGGGGTTGCACTCATTTATATATCACATAAATACACTACATTCATATTAATATTTATTACAATTAATGATTTAATGACAAAATAGGCAAAATATTTAAAAATGAGAAAAAGACTAAACTGAATTAAACTCATATCAGAACATAGTAATTAATTTTGAGAGAGATTCCAATTATTAATTAATATTACCGTATTTTTCGGACCATAAGACGCACCTGACCATAAGACGCACCTAGTGTTTAGGAGGAAGAATACAGAAAAAAAATATTTTGAACCAAATAGTGTCCAGCACCCAGCATCACCCATCATGTCCTGCACCCAGCATCACCCATCATGTCCTGCACCCAGCATCACCCA
>WWET01000467.1:184824-196744 GCA_011038615.1 Limnodynastes dumerilii | reverse complement strand
TATGCCCCCCCCGTAAGTGACCAGCCAGGTTTTCATCTGCCCCCTCCTCCTGTGCCCATAATGTCCTGATGCCCCCTCAGTAAATGTCCAGACATGTTTCCATCTGCCCCCTCCTCCAGTGCCCATAATGTCCTGATGCCCCCTTTGTATATGTCCAGCCATGTTTTCATCTGCCCCCTCTTCCTGTGCCCATAATGTCCTGAAGCCCCTTCTGTATACGTCTAGCCATGTTTCCATCTGCCCCCTCTTCCTGTGCCCATAATGTCCTGATGCCCCCCCTTTATATGTCCAGCCAGGTTTCCATCTGCCCTTTCATTTTTTTCTGACTCTGCTGGCAAGTAAAAAAAAACATGCTCTTACCTGACTTCTCCGTGGCTTCTTTGTAGTAAAAGCTGACATGAAGAGCACATCAGCATCAGTCTGCTTACAGCTGCACCGCACAGACCACTGTGGTCTTGTTGATCCGGTCCGCCCAGAAAAGGTATTTTCAGCCTCTGCTGCAGCCCACGCAGCACTACATTCAGAAAATGCCATTTTCTGAATGTAATTCTGTGTGGGCTGAAGCAGAGGCTGAAAATACCTTTGGGTTTGGACTGGGCTTTGCTAAAGGGCCCCTTGATGTGCTGGGGCCATGGGCACTAGCCCAAACTGCCCAGTGATTAAGACAGCCCTGATTGGTACCATACGGGTACATCACGTTTCCAAGCATCTGCGCTAGCAAACCATGGAACAATACGTCACTCTAGGTGGCACACGCTCACAACTGGTTAAGAGATGTTTCTGTGCTTCCACTATGCCAGAACCGTGGATCAACCTCAAACTGTTTACATTGGGAAAAAGATCTAAATGCTTAAATTCAATAGATACTAACTGCACAAAGCAGCTTTTTACCTTGAAATAAATGGCTAGGACAATAGCATATGGTTCACAATATGTCAAAAAGCTCTGCATGCTGTAGCATCTAAAATATAAATGATGAATGAGAGGGAACAGAGCCTTAATGAAAATTTTAGTTTGAAAAATCTGCTCAGAAGGTGTTTGATTAAAATAGATAAGATAAATAGTGTTGGCTAAAGACTGCTTCATCTGTAACATAATAATATATTACTATTAGTACAGATTATATAAACTTAATCAAATATGTAGCCATATGTAACAAGGTTGCATAAGCAGTGACTGCCAAGAGATGTCATGTTAACTGTATCTTCCTGTAACTGCAACCTTTGTCCCCGGTGTATCTCATTTCTTTCAATGTACATTTCCACTAAATTATGGATCACAGCATTTTTTTCTTCATTCAATTTGTTCTTGTCAACTAACATAATTTTTTGCAATGTTAATACTAAATGAAAGTGCTGGCTTGTTCAACATGTAATAATGCTATGTCCCACTTGCTCTTATGAAATTGTTAATAGATTTACTGTAAACTCTGACTTGTATTCGGCAAGCCTCCACTTTACTCAGCATAATTTAGCTGGCCTGTCTTTGCCTTCAGTGAAATAATTATCCTGTGGCCAAGAAAATGAAAATTTTAACTTCATTTTAAGGATATGTTAGAAATAAAAATGCCAGCTCTGGCTAAATTATAAGGTCTTTCATAAATTAATTCAGAAATCTTCTATTATATTGTATTCCATATTGTGACCATTAAACACATTAATTATTAATGCCTGAGAGAACATGTGACAAGAAGTTTAATATACTGCTCTAATGATTTCTGGAAAAGATATCATTGCTTTGAGAGTTTTGAGAAAAGAAAATGACAGCATTAAAATGCAGTTATGCTCGTACTGGTTATTCTGCAACCATCAAAACATTTCACACTTGCTTTGTCCCTTTGTTCATAGCAGAGCGGTATGGATCTTCACCTAAACACTTTTAAATAATCTTTTAGAAACTTAAAAAAATGTTTGCTTATTAATACATTTGTACATTTTGCAAAAACATGCTATAGGGCCAGATCCATAGTTAAGTAAGTCAGGGGACGTAGGTAATTCACTTGCATAAGTCCCTTAACAAATAACATCATTCGCACACCAGATATTATGCTATTGTAAATACTAGCGTACATAACTCAGTTCCCTAATTCATAAGTTCCGATGAAGAGGTAGGGAAGTGACAGGTGTCGTGCACGCCCCTCTTCTGTGCATAGTTTCAGACCTAGATTTGGTCCATAGAAGATAACATTGTTTTTCTATGTGATTACCTTTATGGGTTCCTTAATATGAATACTAAATCTGATTAAATAGATTTATATAAAAAAAGGGAAATATATCCAGAAAGACTTGGAAGTTGTTTGTGTCTGGTATCCATATAATAATTATTAGAGGTTGTCATCCACCATGCTTGTGGTTTGCAAACCCTACTAAGCTAGTTACCTATTAGTATGAAATAGCTTGTTTTACGTTTTAGATTTTTATTCTGTGTATGTGTAAATCCACTATTTAAAAGAGTTCAGATAATGGATTGCTCATATTTCAACTTATCCTCTACATCGTCATCTTAGGTTACGATTTCTAAATGTATATTTCTGCCTGTGGGTTTTAATTCCGCTAAGAATGTTAACTGCATTACCCATTAGTCTATTAAGTGTTGCTAATGTTAATGAACTCTTGTTATCGCTGAGGATAGCTACTGGACAACCTAAATACATTTTACCATGTTCAGTAAAGTAGTGTATAGTTTGCTACATCCTTAGTTGCATCTTATAAAAATCTTATAACATAAATACAGGCTTACATAGATTGGGTTTGTACTCTGATTGGAAATATTAATCATAAAACACATAGCTATAGCTATATAAAAAAAAACCAAAAGAACACAATGCAATGTGGTTGCGTTCTGCTATGTAAGTAAGTCAAGCATTTTCTAAATTTACCACGAGTATTACAGCCAAACAAGTATTAAAAATAATTAGTGTGATTGTAGAACCCCACAAAATGTATCCTATTTTTTCCATAAACATTTAGCCTGATTTATCTTCTAAACACAGCTAAAAAAAAAAAAATCACCACAAAGCTACTGTTACAAAAGTCCACTGACAAATAGACATAAGCTCAGCATGTAGACTCCAGTAATTGCCATAGCAATTACCAACCTTTCAAACAAGAAACTCATATCTCTCCACCCAGTTCATCCCTCAGCCTCATTACATTGATTCCGGGCACTGAGAGCTTTCAGTCGCTCTCCATAATATGAAAAAAAACCTCTGTTTTTTTTCTCTTAATGCTGTCATTTTTATATCTGGAGTTCCAGTCACACAGAGATCCCCTAATACATTTTGTTGATTTGCAACAGATATTAGACTGGTGCTTATCTTATTGCCTCTCCCTTTTTTCCAGTGCGGGATACCACATCCATTCTTAAACAAAACAAACCAACACCTACCCAAAGTTACTACCGAATGCTGGAGAACACATTGGAGGAAGCCACATTGTTCTCTCTCATTTCCAGATTTGACACTTCTTACTAATCTGGAAAGGAAATAACTGAATTAATAACAAGTCCCAACACATAACTATGAGTCACAAGAAGAGAACAGGAGGATTTGGTGAGATAATATTAATAACAGACCAGTTAATCAAACAACCTCTCTTTTGGTAAGGATTGGAACCTTTTTTTCACGCCTTCAGGTTCTATCAACACCAATGGGAGATGGGGATATACATACACACTAAGATGCCCTCCAGATGTTACGCTAGTGTTCTGTATGATGCAATTTTCTAGGAAATGGGCTGTGCTTCCCCTTCACCAGCTAAAGTGGGCTGGTGGAAGCATGCTGATTGTACAGTGTGGGATGGTTATCCCACACTCATGTTAAAGTAGGCTTATGGCAGAGTAGGCTGCCATAAAGCCCACACGAGAGAGGGGAGTGACAGGGGGCGTTCACATACGACAAGCATAAGACAGGGAGAGATACTAATCACTTAGCTGAACTGTTCAATTGATGTCCTTTCCTTTGCTAGAAACACCTACAAAAGACAACTTACATACTATTGCTAGCTCTGTCAATAGTTGTGTGTGACAGAGGAGTGGCTGCTCATTGCAATGGAGGTCAAATAAAGCACACATGCATGCAGGCTCTCTGCTACCTCCCTTTCTTACTGGGCATCTTCTTCCAGAGATGCTTCCACTTCAACCAGTGTTGATTCTTTTTTGATCTTACCAGTTTTCACCCTGCTTCTGCTGGCCTCTTCTCCCTAACGACTGTACTTTTAAAGTTTTTGTTCATGTCTCTTCTCTTCTTCCCCCTTTTCTTCTTCTTTCAGCCAATTCCTGAGAGCTCTTGCGCTAGCGATTCCTAACCCCAGACTGGGCTCAGCTTTCACAGCAGCTCCTTTTACACTGCTGTGAAGGGGTGATGCTAGTGATGTGGCAAGCCAGGATTGTCTCACCACCAAGCGATGTGATCTGCAATGAAGAGCTGTGATTGGCTTACTGCTATGACCCCAGCTGCCTCCGCATTAATTGCATATTTGCCAGATTTGAAGTAGCAGAACCGACGGAGGAGTTCACAGCAGCGTCCTCTGCACCTCTTACAGAAGCTGTGCCTATGTGCAACACATATGCAATTGTTATTATATCGTATTTATTGCTTTTTCTAATTACTGACATAATGCATGGTTTAGCTATAGTAAGAATTGTATACTAAAATAAATAACTATTATGTCTTAATGTTGTGCTTTTGCAAAATATGATGTTAGTAGCATAGATTTTAGCACAAATTATATAAACTATATAATATGGTAATAAAAATGTGTAACATTTACTTCAAGTGATTTGGAAAGAGATGTGTGACCTTTATAGAACTGATTGTTACACAGTAATAGTTCCCAGAAAATGGCTCAAAGATAAAGGAAGTCTAAGGACAAAAGGTATTCTACATTATCTGCAATCAATTTTTGAACATTATATTAAGTGCAATGCTAAAGCTATTGATTGTAAAATATTTTAATATATATACAGAGTCCTTCTAATGCATAGTAATGTTAAAATGTAAGTTAGATTACTGTGATAAATCAGTGAAGACACGGATCATTAAACAATGTAGAACACAGAATATGCAATAGATACAAATCCCAGTTGTCATTGTAATTTTGTAACTTTTTAAAAGTTATTTTTTATAGCCCAGTGTTTATTGGTCAACTCATGTTATTTGCCTTAATTACTTAATTTATGATTCCAAATACTAAAGATATTTTACCTTTGCTAATTCAATCTGCCTTTTATTTTGTTTGTTATTTCTCCTCAAATCTGTATTATGTTGTTTTGGAAAAAACAACAAAAAACCTCTTTATATTATAAGCTGAGAACAAAAGAGATAATGAAATCTTAAAGATGAGCACTGGCATTGAAATGGGGAAATACAAGCAATCCTGAATACAAAAATAACACATAAAAAACCTCCAGCAAGCTTAAAAAGAGAAACATGCTAACACCTAAAGAACCACATTAGTGACTTGTTGGAATAAAAAAAATAACAACTGTGCTGGTATAATAGATATACATAACCAAAAAGTCCTAATAAATAGACCAATTAGAAATGTAAATTATAGTACATTTTAAATACATAGACAGACGTGATAAAGAGGGGACAGTGCTCAAGCTATAAAGAATAATTATTGGTATTTATACAATAACAATAAAAACACAATAAAGTTCTGAAATAATTATAAAATTACAATATTTATTAAGATTCACAAATCAACATGAATAAATAAACACATATACAAATATATAAATAAAAGGAGAAACTAAGCTGGCCAGCATACAAAAACTAGTATTAGATATAAAAACCTCTAGAAGATAATGTGATGAATCCAGGTGACTGAAGTTTTCTGGACCGCATGGACAAATAAACACTCAAAATACTTGGGAGTCGAACAATCCGTGAGTCTCTACTATGCAGAGCCGTAACTAGAAATTTTAGCGCCAGGGGCAAAAAGGAGAAATGGTGCCCCCTGACACTGAATTCCAAGCCAATTTAACCTTAAATATTAACATACCAGTGCCCCCTTAAAATTTGCACGCTCTGCGGCCACCCCTGTTGTATAAAATATGGTCCACCACATCCAACGTAGAAGGAAATAGACAAGCTGTTGTGTATTGAAGGTCAGAGTAACACAATAAACTGCCGTAGAAGCATAATCAAATATAGTAATAGCCCAAGGCACTTGATGAGGGTGATGAGGCACAACGCTTCCCAGGTCTCCCAACCCTGTCACACCATAGTGTACTCAGCCTTGTCACATCATAGTGTACTCAGCCTTGTCACATCATAGTGTACTCAGCCTTGTCACACCATAGTGTACTCAGCCTTGTCACATCATAGTGTACTCAGCCTTGTCACACCATAGTGTACTCAGCCTTGTCACATCATAGTGTACTCAGCCTTGTCACACCATAGTGTACTCAGCCTTGTCACATCATAGTGTACTCAGCCTTGTCACACCATAGTGTACTCAGCCTTGTCACATCATAGTGTACTCAGCCTTGTCACGCCATAATGCACTCAGCCTTGTCACACCATTGTGTACTCAGTCCTGTCACATCACAGTGTTGGGAGAAGAATATTGGTACATAGCATAGAACTGTCAAGCATTTTACTGGAATCACTGATGTACGTAGTCAATAAAATTTCTTATGGGGAAACTTACTAGACTTGCTTGGCAAAGGTGACACTGGAATTCGGTTTTCATTGGTATCAGGTCTTTGTTGAATAGAAGCCAAAATCCTCAACAGACACTCGTAGAATACATATATGAAATTTTAAAAAATCCGAGACAGAGATAAAAGTACTATGTTTAAAAATATTCATTTTTAAATAAACGTAATTATAATGGTAGAGTAATTTGATTGCTATGCACATTTCAATGATTGCTTGACCTGTGTCTAATTTCTTAATCGGTCAAAGCAATATATTTCATGGTTGTCATGGAAACAGCTTCTCTCTCGCTGGACAATAACTACCACACTTCCAAATATATCTTTAACAAAGCGGCCCTGATGAGTGGATACAATTGTAAATGCAATATATGAGGTATTTAACCTGACTTTAAAATTTCATTATTTTATAGTATTTTACTGTTCCTCAAATACATAAATGTTTAATGTATGTATATGTATATATATATATATATATATATGAGTTTATATATATATATATATATATATATATATATATATATATATATATACGCTTATATGTCCCTGATGAACATCACTGATTGAAACATTAAAAAAAAAAACACTACATCATTTAAAACCTGTGAAGTCTCCAGGGTGCCTCCATTTACCCCAGCTGTATTTTTTTTTAACCTTTGGACTGCTGCATGGTTACTTTGTCTGCATAGTGTCCTCCATCTTGTATTACTTTGTTCAAGCACAAATATATATTTTATACAGTACATACATACATACATACAGCAACACAATAGCTGAAAATCAGCATAGTTTCCTCCTGTTAGGTATATTAGTCTTACTAGGAACAAGTAGAAATATTATGTTTGTTTGTTCTTTCTTAAATAACCATTTCAGTTTAAAGGACCTTTAGCTGCATGGTTTTTGTATAAATCCATCATGGACCAGTGTACATAAGTTTTCCTAGTGCTAATGTTAACAGTCATAGTACTTCTTTAACATCTATTATCAAAAAAAATGTCAGTGGTAAAAAAGAAAATGTAAGAAAGGGCACTCCGGATATAAACACTTTGGACCGTGTTCACAGCTACAGGTGAGTTAGGTGCGGATAGATCTGAACCTAACTCCCCCGTCCTGCCCCTATCCTGCCCCCGGTTTTTAGGTACCTTATGGCACTTATGAGTGCCATAGCGCTACCTTATCCCTCCTCAAATGTCCACACAGACATTGCCTCTCACCGCCTCCCCTCCGCCCTCCCTAGCTAATCTAAATCCCTCCCCCTGCTACTTCTACTTAATCACACACACCCTAACAGGTACGTAGATTGCGTAAATGACCTACTACCCATGTGTAGTAGGTCGTTTACTAAGGATCTGGGGCCTGATTCAGAGATACGATTTCCACGGCACTTAGGAGCGTATATTTAAGATCCTAGAAAATTCGCAAAACTGCGCATGCGTAGTAATAGTGCAACGCCGTCTATGTAGCGGTTAGGAGCGTAAATTCGCTAAGAGCGTAAGTTTGAATCGCACGCAAGCACTTAAGATCTTAAGTGCAGCGAATCTTTAAGATCTTAAGGATTTGCATGGAAAGGGGCGGGGGGAGGCAGGGAAATGAGAGAAAGTGGGCGAGGACTGACACTTAGGATCTTAAATGAACGCTACCACGTCACTTAAGATCCCAAATGACTGCGTAGAGTTAGGGCTCATCAATGGTGGTCTAAGTTTAAGATCCCCCGCTGTTTGCAAGGGGAGTGACTCTTTATGCAGTGGGCTGGAACCTGCTAGGATCTTAACATTAGATGCGTATATTTGCGATCTTTTCGCAATCGCATCTCTGAAACAGCCGCCTGTTTCTTAGGTGTGAATACGGTCCTTTATGTTTACCCTTCAGAAAACCTCCATTCAAAGTATATTGGGCAAATGTAAAATTGCCAATATGCCACATACCACGTGCAGTAGCGAGGAAAGGTTGAGACCATGGGATTTATTTGTGAGTTCTGGTCTTGCTAATGCTGCTACATACACTAGAATGCCTAGTTTAAGAGGCTTTGACAAAATAATGTACTCCAACTTGTTACCTCTAAAGCAGGTAAATTTATGCCCAAGAAGAACACTAAGGACCAAGGACAAATTCTGGGTTCACAAACTTCACATGTTCCTGAGGAGAGTTAAAGGGCCTGATCCAGACCTACGTCCGCTTGCGTTTTTACGGCGGGCATAAGCATAAAAACGGCCTTTTGTACTTACTGTATATGTGCAGGGCAGATGTTATGCTCATGTTACGGTCTGAGAAACTGAGCGTATGGGCCTTGATCGTAACAGCTTCGTATTTACGCTCGGGGGGCCGTGCCTGCCATACGATCTCCGTAATTACAAACCAAGGATGGAGTGAAGCATTTAAAGCACACAGTATGGTTTTGCTAAGCGTCGTAACTATGCAATGAGCTTACGGACGCACACGGTTACGCTCACAAAAGTTAGGGTAGGTTTTGCTGAGCGTAAGAAGTCAAAAGTAAGTACGACCAAGGGGAGTGCCGAGCAGAGTGCATCGGAGGTACGCAGGCGTAAATACGCTACACACATAAGCGTTTCATGAGCGTAGGTCTGGATCAGGCCCAAAGAGTGTACATGAGTGCTGATTGTAAAGCATTCTTTTAAATTTCAGGTTGAGTAATGGCAGCAATATTCATGGTCATGTCTGGACAAACCAAAAAACCTCCTCTTTCATGTAGAAATATTTTTACGCAAATTCTGACATTTGTCTAGGTATTTGTCTAAGCATCTAGACATCTCCTCTCTGTTTTATAATTTGCAGCAAGTTTATGCAAGTTTTATATCAAAATCTGAAAAAAACATCACAGTCGCTACCCTGTTGCACAATAGATAGCTGAAGGCATAATGGCTATGTTAGCATTAGGTCTGCATCCAACATCTGCCATCAACTCTTTTAGTTGTAGAAGATCAGTTGTGGTCATGAGTCCTCACTACTGAATTCCATTTAGCAACAGATTTGTGGACAAGTGGTACTATTTAAACTAAATATTACATTGCTATGACAGCACACTGGGTGTATCAGCCTTATTCACAGGTGGGCGAACCTTTTTATCACTGGTTTCAATCAGGGTATATCTTCAGGAAAAACAGGATGTGTTAGCAAAATGGCTCTCTCCACTAAAACACTCCTCAGAATTTGTGGTTTCTGATAGTGGAACTATCAGCATTACAACTGGGTGGATTTCAATACATACCCTGTTTCACACACACAATTAATTTGGTTGTTCAGAATTTCTTTAAAAAGGCAGGTTCCTGTTGGAAATGCTCATTGAATATTTTTGGGCAATTCAGCATTCAATGAGCACATGTAGAACATTGCATAAGCTGCATGAAAAGTTCCAACCCACTGAAGCTAGAGGTACAAGCCTGGGGAAATTTCACCCTTTATATGCTTTGGCGACTGTAGGAGCAAAAAGTCGTTAAGACTTACATATAAAGCCATCAGATAGGGAGAATGGGGACTTGTTACCTTACAGAAGTACATTAAAGAAAGAGAGAGAGAGAGAGAGATAAATTATATATAAAAAAAATCACATCAAAGCAACAAATGGCGACCTGCATTAGCTAAACAGTTGACCAATAATCACCAATTTCACTTAAATAAACTAACAAACAAGCGCTCAAATAACAATCAACAATTATTTTTAACCTTCACATTTTAAAGTTATCCAAAAGCCATAGTATGTTATCTTTTATACTTTTAAAAACCACATTCAAAATGTATTCCATTAAACTATTACTCTTTAAAGAAATGAACAAATATAAAAAATAGACAGCTTTTTGCTTCTTTTTTTTTAAGCGTTCTGATGGAACATGTGTCTTCTTGTTCAATAAATCCTCTTACTTGTAAACATAAAAATGTCTTACTGAACTCTATTATTGCTTTTGATATATATGAATTATTCTATGATATCCTTTTCCTGTTTCTTTTCCCTCTGTTGGACATGTTTTAGCCTTTGATGATACACTTTGTAATGCAATATGATCTCAGTAGCCTTTTTTGGTTTTTTTTCTTAGACATTTTGTACAGAACAGCTTCAAATATGCTTTAAAGAAAATGTTATATCTGTAATATGTTGCAAACATATGTGTCCTTATATGCCTAATCTATGCTAACTAATGAACAAGTAGATAAATAATTTCATTGGTCTGTATATAATTTGAAGTACATTATGCTTACTAGCAAATCTCGAAAAAGTGTAACATCACAACGTATTTTTAAGGAAATAAATAAATGTCCTTTTAAAAGCAGATTTTGATTAGAGATTAAATTTAGAGATTGTTAGACCACATGAAATTGTAATGCTTTATTTGAATATAGATATATATAGATAGATATATTTAGATAGATAGATAGATAGATAGATAGATAGATAGATAGATAGATAGATAGATAGATAATTAACAAATTGGTGTGGTGGGCACCAACAGATCAGCACTGCCCAATAGCAAATAATACAAATGGAAGCATATATGGTCCATATGAAAGTTAAGGTTTAATGTGACAGCAATTCAAAATTTAAACCGTGCAGTAGCGCAAAGTGAAAAAAGTTCAAAAAGAAGTGCAAAAACGAATGAAAATGGCGCTAAAGTCGTAGCCAAGGTAGCTGTCCAAAGTACTTGGAATAGCCAATATGTGAATTCTGAACCTCCGCGGTCAGCAAAACATCTGTAGAGTAAGGGGGGGGTGGGTTTTGCAAGTCCACGGCCAGTCCCTGTTATTCCGTTATTCTGTTGCTGCCCTCATACATGTGCCCTCATGCCCTCATACATGTGCCCTGCTCTACAGATGTTTTGCTGACCACAGAAGTTCATAATTCAGATATTGGCTATTCCCAGCACTTTGGACAGCTACCTTGGCTACTACTTTAGCGCCATTTTCATCCGTTTTTGCACTTCTTTATGGACTGTTTTCACTTTGCACTACTGCACGGTTTGACTTTTTAAATTGCTGTGTTACATTAAACCTTCACTTTCATATGGACCATATGTGCTGCCATTTGTATTATTTGCTATTGGGTAGTGCTGACTTGTTGATCTGTTGGTGCCCACCACACCAATTTGTTCCTGAATATCTTTTTGATCGTGCACCCCTCCTATTTTTCATCTTTGAAATATATTTTTTCATTTTTGGCTTTTTCTGTGCGGCTTCACCATCTTTTGATGATATATATATATATATATATATATATATATATATATATATATATTTTGTGAGAGACAGT
>WWET01000467.1:168710-183888 GCA_011038615.1 Limnodynastes dumerilii | reverse complement strand
GCACAAGGCAAGGGGAATTTGCACAAAAGAACAAAACATGGCCTGGCACTCTAGCCATTGCCCAGTGGCTAACCATGATCTTCTATGTTTAAAATAAAAGTCATTGAATTAGTTACAGATATCTGCAGATACGTGATAAGCCACTAGCCACTTATAAGGCTTCTCTGTTAGGTGGTCCTAACTCTAAAATTTAGAGTCCCAATTGTGGGTCACATATCAATATCTTTCTAAACAGAGCTCAACTCTTGCAGAGGTCCCCAAGTCTCCAAAACAGCCACTCTGAGACTGCACCCCCTCTCAGCTGCCATCCCAGACAGGCTTTAAAACACACTTCCAAGATAGAGGTTGCTTCAGATCAGTTTATAAGGTAATTTATACTGCAGGTATATATATTTATTTAAGTGGATTGTTTCACTATTAATGTCTAATGTAAGATTTACCCATCAGCCGAAGACGCAAAGGCTCTGGTGAAGACAAATCAATTTCAGCCTTTAGGATTTCCTTTGCAACAAAAAAGATTTCCTCGTCTGTAGACACTGCATAGGACACTGTAGACGCTCGGGTCTTGACTTCAAATTTGACATTTTTTAGCTTCAGCGTAACAGTTCTACCCTATAAAAAAGGAAAATGATCTGATCTTTCTTGTCTCTTCTTCCTCTTTCTTTTTTCCTTGGACGATCTGCCACCCGTCCTCTCCATCTATTTCTATTTTTATCTATCACCNCGTAACAGTTCTACCCTATACATCTTATAAACACTTTTATCTTTCTTGTCTCTTCTTCCTCTTTCTTTTTTCCTTGGACGATCTGCCACCCGTCCTCTCCATCTATTTCTATTTTTTCTATATCTATCACCCTAATTATTGCAATATTTACCAGCTATATTTATAGCTTTCTTCTTTTAAAATTTAAAATAATATGACACTATACCAATTATTTGATTATATCTATATTTTATAACTATTTAATTTAATACACATATACATTTAGTATGTAGTTGAAAAATCATTTTTTATTTTCATCTCATTTCAATATTTCTTTTTGTTACTAAATAAAAGACATGGATATAATATCCAAAAGACCAGCACTCTAACAATCTGTATATGCAAAAAATAGTAACAATTTATTGGCACATGTAGTACAACCAGTAGTGGATCACCACAAAAAAAGTGCAAATAGTGCAAAAGTGCAGTTCACAGAAAAAGGCAGCATAGACAGCAAGGGCATCTGATACATGGTTTCATAAGAGGAGCTCAAAAATGAAGCAGAAGCCAAATCCACACTTAGGGACCATAGTATGGCGCTTGCATATAAATAAAGGTTCCTCCAAACAAGCCTTGTGTTTCAACCAAGATGCCAGAAGTCATCTGCATGATGTCAATCCCACAGTCCCAACAGCTGTTTCGGTTGTGACACCTTCATCATGGGGACGCACAGGAGGATGTAATCATCGGGCTGCAGTGCCTTTTGGTAGAGCACCAATCGCTATTGCTTGGTGCCCTACCAAAGGGATTTATTTTATTTTTCCTGTGGCGCGGTATATGGCAATATGGTCGCAAATTACCTAATGTTTATGAAAATGTAAAAGGATGAAACTACATTTACAGTATTTCTTAGTGCGACTTTGTGTCATAACTGTCCATAGCTTTAATATCATAACAGTGAAGCATTAGTGCAATACATAAAAATTTATATCCAAATATATTTATTGCTTGAGCTATTGCGTAAAGGATCTGATGTAATTGTAAAATAAATAGCTTTTTAAGGGGGCATTGAGACAATCACAGCAGGTATGGCACAGAACAGTTCTGGACTTAAAATTGGCATATAACCTTTGGGAATCCACCTAGAATGTACAAATATGATTGAGTGTACTGTAGCTTTGCACACTAATATTGTATAAGCAAAGAATTTTGTCCCTGGTACTTCACAGATCATTTTTCTTTACCAACTGAGTAGTAAACTGTGTACCGTATTCTTCCACTCTTTCTTGGGAGAAGCAGTATGTGCCATATAAATTTACCTAGCTAAACATGAGCAAAACTAAGCACACAGATATTTTGTAACATCAGACATGTAGAGTTTCACAATCAGTGTCCAATCTCTTAAAGATGTCACCAAAAAATATAACAAATCCAAATGGATCATTGATTACAAAAAGTGGCATCCAAATAATCATGCATGAAAGCAAGAACGTATTTGCCATGCATTTTCAGAAATTGACGTGTAACAAGAAATAGAAATCATTATCTTTAAAACACTTGACATGGATTATTTTTACATGGAAACGGAAAAAGCTAAGAACATTGAACTCAAGAACATAGATGCAATCAGACCTTTCAATGTACTAAAATCAATAAGGAGGCAGAACTGTGAACACTATGCTTAACATGTATTCTAAACTTTAAATGACACAGCTTTTGATCTTTAAGGGTCTATAAAGCCATTTTTCCCAAAATGTAAAGATTCTAAGCCTCATTAGAATTTTGTGATAAAATTTCTATCATTTAAATCTAAAGATTTTTTTTGAGTACATACAGGACAGATTAATTAGTTGTACCACAGCAATCTATTCTCACACTCTTTTATTTCATTACATAAATCCAACGTTTCAGTGGCAACTAGCCACTTTCATCAGGGTAACCAGAAAGGATATAATCCACAAGAAGCAGTCAGCAAGCAACAAGCAACACAACACTTCTAAAAATATAAATAAAGAATCTTACCTCCACCTCCACCAACCATGAGCACCGCTGCTTGAACTAACGCCGCCCGCAAGCCAGGCCATGGGGTATGACATCATACTGGAGCCGCGGACTCGCACTCCAGACCAGATGGACCAGACACCAGGACGCGTCATCTCACCACTGCACATGCCGGGGGAGCGCAGATAGCAGGCGGATATTCAATGGCTGTAAGGGTAGAAAGAACAATGATAACCATGCAAGAAATATTCAAATATGAAAAGCATAAACAAACTATGACCACGCATAAACTCTACAAGACATATGACCAGGAAAACATGTGTCAAACTGACTGGGAAATAAAATTATACCAATTATATAAGTACAGGGACATATAGAGAAACCATTATACAAATCAAAATACCTATAGAAAAAAATACCTATAGAAAAAATTAGATCACATGAAACAATTAAGAGGAAGCGAGTCATTAAGACCATGAGGAGTCACGCAGTCTAATGTAAAGATCCATTTTGATTCCAAACGAAGAAGGGTGAGGGGGGAATGCAATCTATAATCTTACACCTCAGGTCAGCTAGGGAATGTTTGGCCAACAGATAATGCTTGGCCACTGGTTGGTCAGCCACGCCTGAGTTGAGGGCGATCCTAATGGCCGAGCGATGCAGATTAAGTCTTTCTTTGAATGTACGTATGGTCTTCCCCACATAGACGAGACCGCAAGGGCACTTCAAAAGGTTGATCACAAATCTACTAGTGCAGGATAAGACATGCCTAATTTTATAACACTTCCCTGACCTAGGGTGGAAGAAAGTGTTCCCAATGTCTAAGTGCCGACAGGTAGCACAATCAAGACATCTGTAGCAGCCAGGAGGGCGACTCAGGAAAGTAGTAGGCTGTATTGTGGTTGAAGAGATGTCTGTGTGCACCAGTATATCTCGAAGATTACGTCCTCTAGTATAGCATGGCATGATCCGTAATTTCTGAAGTGCTGGTAATGAGTTGTAAGATTTGATAATGGGCCAAAGGGCTGTGATGGCTCTACCAATAAAAGTGCTGCCCCTTGAAAAATGGTTCACCCATGGAAGAACATCTTGCTTCTTATTTTTGTTTTTAGATGAAATGCTCAGGAGATTTGTTCTAGGAATAGAGAGGGCTTTGGTTAAGAAGCTAAAACCAAAGCCCTTCTCAAAACTCTGGCTTCAATTGCAATGCGGCCGGAGCTCTAAATACGGCCCAGTGTCCCCTCCTCCTATACAGAGACTTGACTGTATACAGTTTTACACCTGTTTATCTCATTTATATTACTTCTTCTTCTGTCTTTTTATGCAAATAAAACACAGTTGTTCTATATATAATGAATTATCTATTGTTATTAAACAATACGTATAAACCTATGTTAAAGAAAAGCAAAATGCTGGCTCTATAAAACTATATTAATTGATTTAGTATTGTGTGATTTAATATTCTTTTATTATCACAGCTGGTTATTTATCTTTTTAATATACCTCTTTTTACAAAGTTATAAGACACTAAAGTATTCTGGTGGCATTGTTAGTCAGGGTCCCTTTTAATTGTTGACATCTTCTTGTGTCATCCATTCCCTTCACAGCAGCAATGTTCAACTGCCAGCTGTGACAAATTAAGAATGCTAGTGTTAAAATACTATTGTACAGTTAAAAAAAACATAAAATAAAAAATAAAATCTGCTAACTCTGCTGAAGAAATTAAATAGCATGAGCTGCCTTTATGTAAAGCAGAGTAAGTAGATTGACTATGTGCATTATTTAAAAATCATACATAGTTGGACAGGAAAAAAGAGGCATGCCACTCAGAATTTTTAAGAAGAATAATGGTAAGGGGCTGGGGGGGGGCATGGGAGGGAGCTTTAAATTAGGTGTGGATAGATGCGGATAGATGCATATCTGTACCTATTTATCTCATTCTGATCTGTTAATCCGGCCCTTCACCATTAGTCTATTTCAGGGGTTCTCAACCCCATCCTCAAGTACCACTAACGGTCCATGTTTTTAATTGTCCTTGCTGGAAGTGCGCTCATAACTGACAGTTACATTTTAAAGCTCCACAGGTTTTGCAGGGAGACCTACAAAACATGGACCATTAGTGGTACTTGAGGACAGGTTTGAGACCCCCTGGTCTATTTGATTAGGGGTGAAGTCAACTGCCTGAGACCATGGTGTCACAGCAATTATTAATTAAAATAAAATTAGGAGTCAAAAAAATCAACTAATCCGCTCCCCCACCCCCTGCTGCAATCCTACCACCACTGGGGGTAAACACCTATTAATACCCCCAATACAATCCCACCAACCAGACTCCTCACAAGAGGAGCTTAAAGGAAAGAATAATATTCCAAAAACCATGTACCATAATAAATAAGAACGTTTTTTTATTGCTACTTATTGGAAGTTTTTTTTGGACACCTTGGGAACTACACCTTCAGTGAACCCTTAGGATTCTGGAGTTAACCCTTTCTTGCTACGTTAAGGTGCCCTTATTTTCAGGATACTCCTTGGAGGATAAAAAGGAATAACGTTGTATTGTTTATTATAGCAATGCATGTGTGATAAAGGAGGAAGTGATACACCAAGACACTACTCTGGATTGAGAATTTCTTTATTCAGTGAACCCCTATGAAGTGAGAGAGGATCTGATAGGCTTTAACACAAGACAAGTGCAGTGTAAGTAGGCACTTGTGACTTGGGTCTTGCAGTTTTCTGAAAGTGGAATTGCACTAGGTTTCTCTCTTCTCTTTTTCCCCTTGCCTTCAAGAGGAATCCTGGTGAGGATGTAGAGATCGGAGGGGCCACCTAAGAAGAGAGAAAGAAACCATTAGACACGCCTTGATACAAGTAATCACATTGGGCCTGATCCAGAACAACGCTTGTGAGCGAATTTACGCGTGGCGGAGACGTAAAATCGCCTATTTGTAAGTACTGCGTATGCGCATCATAGAAAATACACTCAGTAGCGTAGCGTAATTGTGAACGTATGGGCCATTTACGTATTTGTCATGTAAATACTTATGTGTGGGCGTGCCAATTTTATGTTACTCAAAAATATGTCTGAAATACGTTAAGTAGGCGGGGGTTTGTATTTAAAGTGTACAGTATGGGCGTGCTTAGCTGCGTAAATTCGTGTTGCCCATACGTACGTGTGCGGATCACTGCGGTTACGTTGCTAAAAGTTAAGGTAGGGTTTGGAAAGCGTATCTTGACAAAATACGTACGCTCAAGGAGTGTGCCTAGGGGAGTGTATAGAATTTACGCACACGAAAATACGCTACGCGAATAAACGTACAGCAAACGTAGTTCTGGATCTACCCCATTGTGAGTATTACTCTGGATGTTGCTGGACGTGTAAAGGAATTAACAGTGTTGCACTAAGCTTTTTTCCTTCTTTCCCGGGATACGACCTTGGAAAAGAGAGGGAGGACTAATTATAAGAACAGAAGATACGAGGAGAGACAGACAAGGAGGACTCATTCGGAACCTTTTTCCTGTGTTTTGTGTGAAGAAAGGACTTTTGATTAGGACTGTGTGAAGGACTTTTCACCAAGTAAGGTACTTTGTAACATCCCCAGTGCAGACATTACCACCAGATATATTAGTTTTGTCTTTTTTATTTATTAGGTTTTTTAAAGGTAAAAAATAAAAAGTACACAATGTGTGGAGATTTTTAAAAGGAAAATTTGCCACCATTAAAGGCTTAATTGAGGCATATTAAACCTTTAAAAATCGCCACACATCATGAGAGATCAAAAATCGACAGGGGAACTCTCCCTTTAGTAAATCCATGAATTAGAGGATGCTAATTCATTAATTAGAGGATGCTACAGGAGCATATGTTTATATATGGAATTTTAGTATGGCAAAATGTTACTGCTGCTTAAAATGATACATAAAATATTTGATGATGTAGGGCCTGATCCAGAGGTGCACACTAATAAGAATGCAGCATGCATGTCATACATGCTGGTGGACATTTTAGTCATGCTGCGTGCAATCTAAGAGCACGTGCACCGGTACCTCTGGATTGCAATGTAAACATAGCATGCAGCTTACAGGCATTAAGCAGCTACTTGACCAAGTACATTGTGCAAGTGTACACTGTACTGTATAGTGGGAAAAAAAAGGTTACAAATAGTACATAAATTTCCCAATTGGAATGCACAGAAACAAAAAAACATATTATTTTATCTTTACTAAAAGGTTAAAAAGTTAAAAATATATTTTATTTATGTATTTATTTGTTTAATAATTTGTTTATTTATTAACAGGTTTTTATATAGTGCCACATAGCACTTTATAATTTTAGCAATTATAATAAGTCTGGGTGGTAACAGACAGACTAGGTAAGTAAGAGGGTCCTATCCACAAGCTTACACTCTATAGGACATTGGGGATTGATACATAAGGAAAGTGCTATATATCACACAATGGACCAGCCAGCATGTAACGTAAAAGTGCTCAGTGCTCTGTATGATCTAGTTACACAGTAGCAGGACTAAGTATAAATAGTTAGTATGAAAAGAATAGGATAGAAAGCTATTAAGCTGTAGCTTGTGCAATGTGATAAGCTTGTCTGAAGAGATGAGTTTTAAGGGTGCGCTTGAAAGTTTGGAGAGTAGAGGAGATTCTTAATTGGCGAGGAAGGTTATTCCAGAGAGTGGGTGCAGCCTGGGAGAAGTCCTATAATTGGGAAACAGAGCATTTGTTTAGTGTAGAGGAGAGAAGTTGGTCCTGTGAAGATCTGAGAGACGGAGCTGTGATATATCTTGAGTTGAGTTAGGATATGTATTTGGGTACAGTCTTAATGATACGATACGATACAATACAATACAATACAATAAGGTCTTTAAAATAAACAAGTAAAAAAAAATAATAAATAAATAAATAAATAGCACAGACATTGCTGCATGCCTCCCATCTTTGGTGAAAAGATCACATCATACATCTAAAGATTTCTCACTCCCAATTGGTTACATTACAATTCAAATGCAAAAATCATATTCATTATGTAGGTTAATCATTTTTTTCTTTATTGGCTGTACTCAAATCTAGTTTCAGTCCTCTACTATGTGCTTCAAGTCAAAATATGTCTAACCTATTAAGCTGGTGACAGTATCCAGGATAGTGTTGCCATGGAAAAAAAAACCTATTAAGGTAATTTAAAGTTAATAAATAAATAAATAAACAAACAAACAAATAAACAGATAGATTTCAATTTAAAGATAAACTTGATATATCAGATCATATTTAAAATAAAATGGTGCAAAGAAAATTTGGTTTCTAGGATATTTATGCTTTTTCTTTCCACAAATAAAATACCTATGTGTGCATAAATGTACTTGAAAATCTACACATTTACTTGCTTTATTTATTTCATTAAAGAATGTAATCCAACTTGCATGCAATATTTTCGAAAATATTGCAGCAGTTTAATTGCCCAAAGGAAAAGTTAATTAGCCCTATTTATACATTCTGCTGAAGCAGATGGATCATCCTTAAGCTATTAATTGTATTGCCAACGAAAGTAAGAAAAAAAATACTCTTTGAAGCAGCACTTGATAAATTCTAACAAACTATATTGTGGCTATCAAAGTGTTTGCAACATCCCTGGTTTCTCTATGCGTGTGCCAGTCAATATCCATCAACTTGAATTTAAGTGGATAGTCTTTTGATCTTTCAGAACACTGCATCTGGCATTCCTTAAGAATCATTTGATAGTCTAACCTTTCCTAAACTTTAAATGACCTTAATCAAAATGTTTTGTTTTCCGTTACTTGCAATTTAATAGGTTTCATTCCATGGATACAGTTATGTGAAAGTTATGTTTTTGTTATAAAATTATTAAACTAGTATGTTTCATATATTTTTATTATGGATAACATTTTAGAATATATATAGCAAAAAAACAATGACTAAAGAATACATATATCCTTCTCTGATGATAATATGCTTTGAAAGGTTATTGGATTGCTCTGCCCATTGATCTTATGAGATAAATATAATACTTTTTTGATAGTAAAGGGAATGATTTAGATTGCACAGTAACTTTATATGTCTACAGTAATTGAACTTATAACTATGATTGTGTGCAGACATGTGAACAGGTTCATGGGAACATGCCAGTTTAAGGGCCATAAGTTTGCTGAACTATTATGTTCATGTTTCAACTAAATGTGGAGTAAATCCAGAAAGTAATAAAACTATGATTATCAGCTGGGAACCAAATAAAAATATGCAGATTTTTTTATTATTATTTAGAAGGATGCATTGTAAAATTGTATATTGTCTGGGTGAGATAACATGTGACATGGTAAGAAAACAAGACGTCCAGAGACCACTTGAGTTTCAATCAAACTTTATTACAGCGGTTAGGCAGATGTCATCAATCAGCAATTCAGTGGTGAGTGTGAGCCCTCAATATAGCATAATAGATGGTTCAAATATCAAAATAGAGTTGCCCCTCTGCCCACATAGCTGGGATTATATACCATTTAGAAGGCCTTGTCACGTGAATAGTTTACATGCATAGATAAGAACATCTGCAAGTGTTATCACAATGTACATGTAGATAAGGCAATATGTTCATCATATGTCATCAATCATGTTTTCCAGATTGTTTCTGAACTACCATACCATAACAATTCATCATTGTCACAGCACAATCTTATATAACACTTCTTCAAAACAACAAAATGGCTTTGTATTCCTTTTTAACAAGACATCTATGTGCATCATGCATATTGTTAAACTTTGCTTTAATGGTACATACAGTATTACTACCATGTCTGATCTACTACACAACAAAAGAATACATAAATCCTACTATGATTAGAGGAAATAAGTAGACACATGCCCCTAATAATGATAAGTATATATGTTTTGATAAGTGGTGCATACTGTGCTACTGTGATATTTGTATAGAATCATTTGTTAGTTGCTGAGTGATGCTGGACAGTCTTTACTACATTTGGAATTGGACTTCCTGAAGCATAGGTGTATCTGGAGCATATAGGCAGCACAGTGATTCAGTGCGTAACACTTGTGCCCCACAGTGCTTAGGTCATGAATTCAGTTTATGGACCAGGTCTTATTTGTGTGGCGTTTGAATGTTCTCCCTGTGTCTGCGTGGATTTCCTCCAGTTGCTCCAGTTTCCTCCTACACTCCAAAAACGTGCTGGTAGGTTAATTGGCTGCAGAATAAATTTACACTATTTTGTGTGTGATTTAGGGAACTTAGAATGCAACCCCTAATGGGGCAGGGACTGAAGTGAATGTGAAATATTCTCTGTAAAATGCTGTGTAATCTGATGGCACTATATAAAAGCCTGTTAATAAATAAATAGAGGTAATTTGTCCTGGACCCACTGGAGTCAATTCAGTTTTCTAGCCAGCAGTTATAAACATGGGCGCTTGCATTGACTCAACTCCAGTAATTAACAGTATCTAATGACACTTGCCCAGATATTATAACTACCCTACAAGAGGACTTTGAAAGCCTATAACATAAGTCTGCATTGAACATTTTATATGGGAGCCACATTCTTGTACAGGTATATGGAAGTGGGGATCCCTTGGTTTTTTTAACCAACAATAATAAATTCTGGAATTTTTTTTATGATATTACCTTACTGACACTGAATATTTACTTGTATGATTTAACCAGCACTGCAGATTTTTTTTCCCTATCTTTTTCTTTTGTTTACTTATAGTTTGGAAAACTTGTTAGCTGCTGCTGCTCTTTAGATCTGTTTTATATTACTTCATTGAATTATTTATCTTTTTACATTAGTAATTATTTTACATTGAGAGCACCAAGGAGAACTTTTTATTTCTTGCAATAAAAAAAAATATTTAACCACATCAATAACTGCATTGCAGCATGGTTTTTTCAGCAGTGTAATCATTGTGGAAGGTTTACACAGTGGCTTAATTGTGCTCAGTACAGAGCCTCTAGCTCTTTCTTGTAGCACTATACAAGGGATAGGATTCTCAATCATACGAGACACTAGAGAGGTAAGAGACCCCATTTGCAATTTGTAAGTTTGTCAGTGGGCATCTTCACCTTAGGGGCATCCATGATAAATAAGCACTAGCAAATCAAACACAGAATAACAGTTTAGTAGGGAGCTTCACAATAGGTATTTTTGAGGCTTAAGAATTGGGAAAATGATCTATTCTAGCCCAAATCTAAATAACAAAACAGTTGAAAAGTATCTGTACAATTAGCAAAAGCATTCTTTCAGACCCTCCAACACTACCCCTTCCATAAGGTAGAAAATGTTCTGCTCCTGGACTTCCGGCTGTCACTCACCTGGGTTTAATCAATTAACTGATGTTTGAAAATAATTTTTCTATTTAACAAAACTGGTTACCATAGTAACTGACCATTGGAAGTCCAGGAGTAGAGCATTTTGTACCTAATGGAATGGGTCATGTTGGAGAGTCTTTTCTTTCTTCATGGAAATAATAAAAATTTATTTGACTTTCCTTACAACTTGTTTTTCTCATATTTTTAAACTCTGGTTCTGGTCCTTTCTAATAACATTACAATCATTGGGCCGGATCCAGAACTACGTCCGTCTTCCATAGACGGACTTAATTCAATGAACAATAGCTACTGCACATGCGTAGACCGCATATACGCAATCTACGTATCGAAACAATATGCAGATTACGTACAATAGCTACTACGCATGCGCAGTAGCTATTGTTCATTGAATTACGTCCGTCTATGGAAGACGGACGTAGTTCTGGATCTACCCCATTGTTTTTTGTTTTGTATTGTTTTTGTTTTTTAAAGAATTGTAAATGAACAATTAGTGTTGTATTTATAAAATTTTGTGACTTATATATAGCCTCTGGTATGTTTTACTACATGTACTCTTTAATATTATACAGGCATCAGTAGCTGTCTTATTCTCACTTCATTCAGCTGTTAATTTCAAATAAATGTTAGGCTTGTTTCTGTAACTTTTACACTAAGATCACTTTATATTCCCAACAGGATGACAACATCCCACCTCGTTAGGGCCTGCACCTGTATTTATAGAAATTAATGTGTAATCTTTTATCTTAATACCTGACAAGGATAGCAGCATTCCTACATTGCTCGTGTCTCTTGCTGAATTCTTGCTTTGCCAGAGGCATAAATCTTCTAATTTATTTATTTATTTGTTTGTTTATATATTGAGCAACCTAGAATGTAACTTATTTCTTATTTTTTCCTTAGTTATTTTTTTATTTCTATGTTCCATTGTTTGCAGCACCGTATAAACACAGATTGATTAATAATGATAATCTTAGGGGTTTTTTTTTGTTCAAGAAAGAAATCATGCAACAATGTTTCCCAAAAAACTCTCCCAACCAGACATCAGGGGCCATTTTTACTAAGCTGCAGGAAAGAAAAAGTTGAGATGTTGCCTATAGCATCCAATCAGATTCTAGCTCTCACTTTCCTATTTCTTGCTAGAAAATGTCAGCTAGAATCTTAATGATTGCTATGGGCAAAATCTCCACTTTTTCTTTTCCACAGCAAAGTATATATGGCCCCAGGAGTCTTTTTTGCATTGCTAGATCATATAGTATGTCCTTGTTAAACATTATCATTCTTGGAAAGCACTTATTTCACTAGAAAACACACAAACAACCAAACACACTTAATATGCAAAAAAATTACAACCGTAAATACTAATAATTTACTCACACAGAAAGTCATTTTTGAGCTGGGCAATTTTATTGAAATGTCTCTTCAAACAGCACATATATTTACAGTACCTTGCATGGGTTAAAATGACCACACTAATCTAGTTGATCAGTCAGTTATCAACTGCTTGGCCCAATTATTGTACAGTGTGTGGCATGGATAGGTTTGATGGAACATCAATATAGCACTTAAAAAATGTATACACTGATAAACTGTCCACTCATGCAACATCCTCAGTTGCGCATCCGTGCAAAAATAGACGGATGCATTGCGCAAATCCGCTACTGCGCATGCGCAAACAAATAGTTTGTAAGCGCACTTGTACGCTTCCGACCAGCATCGCATCCTTGTTTTTACATATGTAAAACTGGGTGTGCTTAAGCATGCAAATGCTTTTTTTGGGCGTTTACTTACCTTTGCGTGCGCATCCGTCTTTTTTTTGGCATGCGCATCCTACTTTTCTTTGCACCAGCCCTGACCCTGGTGTAAGTTCTATTTTGCAGGGGAAAAAAAAAAATCATACTTAAGGTTAAACAACCAACACCTGAAAAGCTAAGATAAAAACTCCCAGGTATCTTTGTGTTTTTTTTTGTTTTTTTTTGCTCAAGCACACCAACTTGAAGGTTTGAAGGTAAAATAGAGATGTTGATGTATTTCCTTGAAAAACATTTATTTATAGTAGTTTTTTTTTTATAACTTTTATTTTTTACATTCTTTGTTTATACATTTATTAATATTTGTATAAATTTAAATTTTTTGTTTTTTTGCAATTTCCATATTTAAATTTTCATTCCATTTGTTGGTATTTAATAGGACCTGCTATTATCTGCATTATGGATGATGTATTGATATGTTTGGCCACCTTTATTTATATTATTCTTAAAATTTGTGCTGTGTGTTTTATTATAATTTTTTTTATTTTTTTTTTACAGATATGCCAACGAGGAGCAACATTGCTGAAAGTGTTAGGGAAGCTGCACTTCTTGTTGAGGATATTATTGAAAAAATTACACAACTGAAAAATATTTTAAATATTATTGCTACACAAATTTAATTGTGTTAAAATGTGTGTGTTTTTTTTTTTTGGGAAGTTAAGTTATTTGTTGAGTTAGTTAAAAAATGAAAAATATTGGTTAATAAAAATTGTTTATTCATAATCATCATTGTGTGTGTTTTTTTTGTTGAATTTTTTTTGATGGGTGTGGATTGTATAGCAGTCTTAAAATGTTTAAATAAACAAATTACAAATAAAAATTATAAAACAAATTACAAATATCTGGTTTCAATAAGTACACAAGAAAAAAAAATTAGTTTTGTGTTGAAATATAACTATCTTTAGGCTATGGGAAACATTAAACACCAATGTAAAGAAAACAAAACAATAAAAAACATGAATTGAATGCATGCGCGCGCATAGACGTGTAAGACCAATGCCAGCAATCGCTTGCGTTTGATTATAGTTTATCAATTGGTCATTAGCTTTTAAGCGCTTACGTATGCGCTTATTTTGTATGAGTTGTGTGTTAACCAAAGTTTAGTTTTTGTGTGCGGATGTGCAACTTAGAATTGCACGTATTCAAATGTTTGGTGCGCATCCGTCTTCCGACCATGCGCAACTGAGGATCAGGTCCAGTGTGGTGGGAATATAGTCGCAATTATCAGCCCATACGTGCCTACTATGTGTTGTTCCTTCAAATCACATAATTATATAATTATATCAGTCTCAGGGACTATTATTGACGACTATTTCTTATAAAAGTGGTAATGAATATCATTTGTTAGTTTATTTAATGTGGTATTATTTTAGTATGGATTGTTTGGGGGATTACTTAAAATGAGTTTTGAAAGTAAGGTTTTATTAATTAATTAATTAATTAATTTTTAATTAATGGTGTGACTGCTGGGGGGTGTTTACATTTTAATGTAAATAGAATTATTTAATTAATGTCAGAACAGCACCAAGAACTTCACCACGCAAAGAAATCTGCAAAAGTAGGAAGAAAAGAAAGCATGTTTTTAGTTATGATTTTAGTGGAGCAGTACTAACATTGATTTACATTCAGTGGCGTATCTATAATGGGCGCAGGGTGTGCAGTGAACACAGGCCCCGCAAACAAGGGGGCCCCCATGACACTCACCTTGCACCCACAGCTTAGTCCCTGCACAAAGCACATAATGGACCGGATTTACACCTAACTAGCGGTAACTTCTTAGGTGCTTATCTTTAGTAAAGGACCTACTGCGCATTCGTAGTAGGTCCTTTATGCCATCTACGTACCAGTTCGGTACGTAGATTGCCTCTGTGCGGTCTTTAAAGACCACACATAGAATTTTAGGTAAAAGAGGTGGCGTAATGCCGCCTCGGGGGAGGGTTTGGGCAAAAGTAGGAGGGGGGAGGTATTTAGATTAGCCGGGGAGGGCGGGGGGAAGCAGGCAGAGGCAATGTCCGTGCGGACGTTGCACGGATAGTTAAGATAGCCCTATGGCACTCGTAAGTGCCATAAAGTACCTAAAATGGTGGGCAGGATGGGGGCAGGACGTGTGAGTTAGGTGTGGGTCTGTCCACACCTAACACACCGGATCTGTGAATCCGGTCCAATATCTTTATATGGGGTCCTTCTTGGAGTGGATGGAGGTGCATGGGATGGCCCTGACTTCTGAAGCTGCTCAGTTTAAAATCCAATCTGGCTCCAGATGATCCACAGTCAGTAAGAGTGAGCCATCACCTGTCTCTTTTATTCAGC
>WWET01000467.1:149702-159809 GCA_011038615.1 Limnodynastes dumerilii | reverse complement strand
GTGTGTGTGTGTGTGTGTGTGTGTATATGTATGTGTTAGGGACCTTAGTATGTAGCTCCAATAGGGGCAGAGACTGATGTGAATGTCTAATGTTCTCTGTAAAGTGCTACAGACAATTTGTGGTGTTTTATAAAATAATAATAATAATAATAATAATAATAATAATAATAATAATAACAATAATTTTAAATCTGATGGATTAGGAGAACTCAACAAAATACAAAATAAGTCATGGACATTCAGTGTTTAATAAGCCACTAGTAGATTTCTGTGTGGCTGAATTTTTGGTTAAAATTGACTCTGCTTAAGCCACCAGTGGGGTGAAAACTCCATTTAGTTAGCACTTACACTGCTTTTGCTATACAACAGGCAGCCTGAACTATTTATTTAGACTGAGATTCATATGGCTATTTTGTTATAAATAAATGCTAACTATGAACTGTGCAAACTTTAGGAACAACACATCAGAGGATCAGTCCTGTATTTTTTGATGCACCATTGTCTGTCTTGCTTTGTTTTAGTCTGTGTGCTTTAGTCTTTTTTTGTTTTTATTTAGATGGATAGACCCTTTTCTGTGTCAGTCTTTGCCCTTTTATTCATCTTAATAGTGTGGGATGTAAAAAGCACCACCACTAACCCTAAAAAATGATATTCTAGATGGTACTTAAACACTGGAGAGATAAATAAACCTACAGAGTTCTAGCCTTTATTAGATAGTGAGGTTGATCCAGAGGGGCATGTAAATTGTAAAGCTGTTGGCTGTCTTTATGTCGCAAATGTAACTTTCAAAGGTGCAAACAGAACCCCTGTACCTATATCTATACCTATATGAGTTCATTTTCCACATTTGTCACTCTGGCAACAAGCGAGTTTCCCCCAAACTTAAAAATACTTTTTCTCAATCCACATGAGAACTTATCATTCTCATTTGGCTTGTTAATAGCATGAATTATATATATCATTAGCTTTCAACATAGGGGCAGATCCTCGGTAACGGCCAACAGGAGAACTACATATATGTCATACGTAATTTCCCTGTTTTGAAGGTTGTACGCATGCGCTCCCCGCTGCGAGAACAGCTGCACCGACCTCGGGGGGCTCTAAGGCGTCCGTAGATCTGGATCAGGCCCATAGTAACTAAATGTCTTCATTTATCTTGTAAAAGTCCACCATGATTATTTTGCGGCAAGGGGTCAATTTACTTTTCCAAGTATTACAGGCACCCTCCCGACCTTCATTCCTAGGCTATGTTGAACGGATCCCTTGAGGGGTACCTCATCTAGCATAATATTGTACTACTACAGCTCACATTGTAGCTACAATAATCCTGCTCATCCTCTTCTTTGGATTGCTTTGATATGACCATTTTCAAGCACTTGAGGATTCTTTTTTTTTTCCTGCTTCCATTCTGTTTCTTTCTCCTTTTCTTCCTTCTTCCTACATCATCATATTATGTTTATGTCCTTACTATGCTCATGCTAAAGTTTAGGACATTTACTGCCACCACCCAATAAGTAACACACTAATGTATGTATCATGTGTGTAAAATGGGAATTGCGGTACTGGCTGCATGATCTGTATACAAAATGCAGTTTGACAGTTACAGTAATGCCTCGTGATTCTTACATTCCAATACTGCAAAGAGATGATGGTTGAATAGATTTGCTGTTTTATAGTTTCTGTGACTTTTCTATTGGACATTTAACTAATGTGTCATTGTACATGATTTTGATATATTTTACATTTATATAGTGAATACATATCTCTTTCTATTACACAGTAATGCAGGTGTTGCTGTCACCACATCTAGCACAGTTAACAGAAAGAGGTGGCAGCAGATATTGCTGATGATGGCGATGTCAGGAGGCCCGTTCATGGTTCAACTAAGTTAAATGCAAATTCCTCTGTTGCCCTGCTGATATTGAGCCTGGTGGACAGAAGGGGAAGCTGAATGTGTTGGAAGCGATATAAACCTGCAGCAGTTGAAGGTCAGCTACATCTATACATTTTACTTTAAGTACATTGTAGTGGTTTGTTTACAATAATAACTTACTGTAATATGTAAGGATACATATGTTTGTGTTCATAAAGAACACTTGTAACCTTGGTCTAATTATTAATGAACACAATATAAATTCTTGAAATGTGTAACACGATTTCAGCCATTATTAATGACCTGAAAATAATGTTCAACATTTCCCTTTAAAGTGATTTCTCTTTTAAAAAAATAAACTATGGCCGAATTATTTTTACACTTTTGTGTACCACTTTTATTTTGGCTTCCAACAACTCTTAATGGTATCTATTCAGGCTACGTGTATATTTTTACATTATAATTTTTCGTTTAATCAATCTGGTAAACATAAATGCAATGTCCTTTTATATGCATGTTAATTGTTTTCATCTGTTTTCATCTTTCATTGACAATCTGAACCAGAGGCGGAACTACCGCCACTAGGTGTGTTAAGATGTGTAGCTGCCATGATGAGGGGCGGAACTACCCGTGGTGCGAGCGGTGCACAGCACTGGGGCCCATGGAGATAATGGGGCCCAAAGCCGCCTCCGCACCAACAACTACCACAGTGCCAGGGCCAGATTTCCCACAGGGGGCCGTGGCCACCCAAAATCCGGCCCTGACACTGCTGTAGTGGCTGGTGCGGTGGCGGTTGTGGGACCCATTATCTCCATGAGCCCAAGCTCTGTGTGTGTGCAGGTGCGGGTGCTGTAATTTCTGAATGCCAAAAATGGAGCTTCTGACCTGAGAAGAAGGTGTCAACCACATGTTGCTTAATTTGTGATGACTCCATGTTGTCTGAAAATCCCACATCATGGCTCTCAGAGTTTGTCAGGGAAGCAAACTGTAGTTTATCTTCTAAAGGCATCCCTTAGCAATATTTTGAGATAGCACACAGAACAAAAATTTGGGAAAAGAACCTGTTACCTTGCACCAGTCATCTTGAGTCATCTTGAGTCTTTGTTCTCCTGTATTCTGTGTGCTTTTCCTTGTGAACCTTTGTATCTGGATCTGGTGTCCCTGTCTCATCTGTCAGCCTGCCTCTCGGCTTTGTCCAGTCCGTCAGTCCTTGTCCGCCATAGTATTTAACTCCCAAACCCTCCTTCTTAAAAATAGTCTTAAAAATGTTACCTAAAAGCGATGCATCTTCACATATCCTGTTAATTAAATTCATAAGAATAGTCTCCAAAAATGTATTACAAAATATTTAACTTATGGTAACTGGCAGACATACTGGTGACATGTTCAGTGTACCTCTTGATTATCTGTTTAAAATAAATACACATTTAGATGTGACATATTTGGGTTTTAAAATGTAAACCTTATATTTACTGCCTGTAGTCAATAGTGTATAGCGTTAAGAGATACTGGGGCAGATCCTGAACTACGCATAAGGATAATTCACGTATTGCGAACGTAAGTAATTACGTGTGGGCGTGCCAAATTTACGTTAGTGAGGTATACGTGTGTTTTACGTGAAGTAGGCGGGGGGGTATTTAAAGTGTACAGTATGGGCGTGCTAAGCTGCGTACGTTCGCGTAGTCTGTACGCACGTTAGCGGACGTATGCTGTTACGTTTGGAAAAGTTAAGGTAGCGTTTGGGTTTCTGATTTTCACAAAATACGTCCGTGCAGGGGGTGTATTAAGGGTAGCGTAGCGAATTTACGTACACGAAAATTCGCTACGCGAACTAACGTACGGCAAACGTTGTTCAGGATCTACCCCACTGTAATTAAATTACACAAAAAAATTCAGCCATGTGAATATTTAGCTACAGTTTTCCAAATGCCTCTAACGTTGTGAGGAATAATAAGGACCTGCATGCACCAAGGATCTCACATACTGTGGTATCAGCATCATTAATAATTATATTAATAATTAATTAACACCCTATTAGGATAAGAATGGGAATAAAATAAGATGTGGTATGTATATAAAATGGAATTCATGACATGCATTTTGCATGATACTGCAAAATCGTTCTGCAAAACATGGGAACTGTAGGCCTCATATTTTGGAACCTAAATGAATTTCTTTTCTTTCCTATTTCTTAACCTCTCTTCCCCTCTTTTCTTCTTCTTCTTCTTCTTCTTCTTCTTCTTCTTCTTCTTCTTTTGCTTCTTCTTTTTCTTATATTTCCTTTCTCTCTTGACGGCTGGCCATCTGTCCGCTTTTTCTCTCTATTCTTTCTTCTCAATTCTATCTTCCTATTTTACCTATATGAATATAAAGGGTACCTTGAAACTTTTGCCCTCTTTTTAAGAACTTACATGTAGGTGCATTTTTATATATATATATACGTGTTACAGACTAAATATTACTGAGATTTTTATTAAGGGCAATATTTTGTTCACTGTATTCTTCTGATGTTCCTTATTTAAACATACCATTAGAAATGGCATCCAAGGATGATTCCGCCTGTCCCCAGTAACTGTGTTCATACAAACCATAACCATCTACTTATAATACACCCTACATTCAAAAACTTCATCCTGGGTGACATCCAGCAATGATTCTGAGGAAGGGAACTGTGTGTTTGAAAAATAAAAACAGGAGTAGCAGAACCTGAGGGAGAGGATAAATACAAATAAAAAAATGAAAGCATGAAAACTGAAAGGAGAGAGGAAGGAACTTTTATTAATATCATATATTGCATACTGTGATAAATAGTGTAACCTAAAAAGATTATAACAATTAATTGCACTGACTTTTAAAGAAAAAAAATATCTGTCAGTTATCTACCGATCTATCCCTTTTGGCTTTTTTTCTATTATAAATCAACTATATACCTCTACAAAACGCTTTCTAGCCCACACAAAAATCTCACTAATTACTTTGTTTTCTTGTGTTTGTCTTTGTTACAGCATCAGCCTGAGAAACAAATTATGTCTGTATTATTGATCCTTTGTAAAACATAATACATTTGTGTAGTGTGAATGTGACCACTGAAGGAACTAAATTGTACAGAATTTAAATAGCTGTGCAAAGCATTTCAGAACTGCTATTATTTTATGGAACTTCTATTTAGTTCAAAATTATGCTGAAAAATGTAATCAAAATAATTTTTAGCTTGACACAATTTTTGGTGGTTCAAGTGGTTAGCACATCGGGCTCACAGTGCTGTGGTCAAAAGTTTGATAAATATATTGCTTGCAAACTCTCAGCTGCTGGCAATGTATTTATAAACAGTGCTCCACCCTTATACATGGAGTTCTGAGCGCTGTCTTAAGCTGCCAGTCTTTGACATCTTGAGTTGAGGTATGTGGCTACAATGCTAATGTTTACTGCAAGCTTTCAGGGGATGCATTCTTAGATTGTATGTTTATAAATGCTTACAAATGGTTAGAGAATCTCATAAGTATTTGAAGGTGAGACCTAGTACTCAGAGATCATAAAGCAGCAAGTATAGCATAGCATTAAGACAGAGAGAGACTCGTTCCACACAAAAACAAAGGTGCTACATTTTAGAAAGGGGGAAATGTGAAAGTGATTTTTGGCAGAGAGCAGGCACCTGAAAGGAATTCAGGAAAAGTAGAAAAAATTTTACATTAATTATTAACATAAACAGGCCTTTGTATCAGAAATTTTAGGAAAAAAACCCTAGAAAAAGAAGACAAATATGATTTACAAAACACTGAAAGCAAAAAAGATGGTCTTTAGGAAATATAAACTGAGTAACATGGAACCGGATCCAGGTTTAGGAACGTTAGGCAACTTACGTTTGCAAGATGTGTAAGTGGCCTGATTTGACTGGAGGGCGCATGCTAGTAACACTAGCATATCTAGCATCGTAGGGAACTTAGTTCTGTACAATGCTATTTATGAAGAAATGGACTGTGCTCCCCTCCACCTACTAAAGTGGGCGGGCGGAAGCATGGTAATTGTGCAGTGTGGGAGGGGTATCCCACACTCTTGCCAATCACACTTTAGTTAAGGCAGGTTTATGGTAGTGTAAGCAGTGTAAAGCCTGCACAAGAGAGGGGAGTGAAAGGAGTAGCTCACTCCCCTCTTTCTGTCGAACGGAAATGTGCGGGGGTCTGGATCCGGTCCATGATGAGAAAGAAGTGTATTTTCTAAAGGGAAAGAAATCTACTGTAAGGTTATCAGAGCTTACAAGACCCAGGTTCAGGAATAAATGTTTACTCAGTATGAAAAGGTGGCAAATGTATATACATGAAAGGTGAAAAACTAAGGAAGACTATAAACAGAGAGTGGGAGCAAGGCCTGATTGAGGGCCATGTGGGTCTGGGGCTGAAAATTATCCAGAGCCCACACTATATAGTATGTTTTGAAGGAAAATGTCAGTCCTTGTCATTCATCCTTATGCACTGCAGTGGGAGACCTGGATCTGCACTGTGTGGGGCCTGTTTTCAGACTGAAATCCCATTAGTCCCATTGCTAATCTGTTAATCTGGCCCTTAGTGGAAGTCTTGTCTAGGGTGACAGAGCATGGCATATTATCTTACCCATTATTTGTATTCAAGAAAGAAAGAGAGGGAAATGGCCCATACTTAAACTGCAATAATATTGCTGCAACGGAAGTAATTACAAGTATTTTCATGGGAGACACAGAGGAGCGCGGACCTGTCCAGAGGAGAAGAAACAAGAAGAAGATGAAGAACATCCAGCCAGACTTCAATCAGCAATGCAGAACAGTGAGCAAAAGATTATTACATTGGGGATAAATGGTTAGTTAATGTTAAATTGGGTATGTGTCTTTTTTAACATGTCACATTTACATGTAATTATGTCCCGCACACAGGTGGGCACTTCTTTTATTCCACAGGGGGACATATTAGGTCTTAACGCGACACAAGGGGACATTTTACACAAAATCCTAGAGGGAGGGACATATATTGAAAATATTTTTAATGTTGGATCATTTGTTTAATTTAATCGGCAGGGGTTAGAATGTACTGGGGGACAGTGGTTCATACGTAGGCAGGGACACTTTATTCTTTACGGAGGGACAGTGGTTAATATTTAGGAAGGGACAGTGTGTAATATGGAAGGAGGGACAGTGTTTAGTCATTAAGGGGGGGGACAGGTCAGGTTTTATTGAGACAGAGGGACTGTTATGTAGTGTAGCGTTAGCGGGTCACACTGTGGTTGCGGCAGCATGCCATTAACCCTTTGCATGCTGCCACTTGGTGTACTAGAAGGCAAAGTATGCCCTGGAATACAAGGGCATGCTCTGCCTTAAAGTACTAGGTGGCACAGCATGCTAAGGGTTAATAGGTAGTCACGGCAGCTATGTAAATTATGTTTTGTTTTTTTTCACCTTTAGTAAATCTGAGATTTCAAAATCGCCTCAAAAAAATAGCAAACGTGGCGATTTTGACAATCTCGAGCTTAGTTAATCTAGACCCTGGTTAAACCATGTTGATTGCAGGGGAGTCTGGAGAATACACAGGGGCATATGGGAAAGTCTGTAGAATACACAGGGGCGTATGGGGAAGTCTGGAGAATACACAGGGAAGTATGGGGAAGTCTGGAGAATACACAGCGGCGTGTGGGGAAGTCTGGAGAATACAGGGGAAGTCTGGAGAATGCATGGGGAGTTGGGGAAGTTTGTAGAATACAAGGGAGTAGGAGGAATGTGTGGAGAATACATAAAATCACTCTAATACATACAAAGGCTTTTGTAGATATTTATTACATTTTTTGGAACTTCCACCAACTAGAAATATTTGACTTTTGAAATGTGTAAGTGATTACTTTGCAGGACACCCATACACAAATACTGGTGACACAGGGACCACCCCCTGGCGACGCAGGGATCGCCCCCCTGGTGACACAGGGATCGCCCACTGGCGACGCAGGGACTTCCCCCTGGTGACACAGGGACCGCCCACTGGTGACGCAGGGACCGACCCCTGGTGATGCAGGGACAGCCCCTATGCTTTTAACTTTTCTCCCTGAAATGATTTTTCAAAAGTAAGCAACTATGCACTTAACAGATTAATGATGACAGCATTATCACTCTATGACCTGTTTCTTATTATCTATCTGCTTTCAGCTCTATAGCTGATATTGTGGACTATTATAATTTTTTTGATTTTTTTAATGGATCCTCATTGAAACATTAAGCTTCACATGCTTGCCACATATGCTTGTTTGCTATGGTTCTATGCGCTCAGCACGCATGATTGCATGTCTAGAAATGTAACTCGCTGATCATACTTGTACTTGTATTGATGTAGCCATGTGACTTTTCTTGTTAATTCAAGGCATTTGTTTATACTTTTACAGACAGTACAGGTAGCTGCCATAAATCTGTGTCTGAGGTGGTTATTTGATGCACATGACTAGTATCTTTTAGGTGGCTGGAAGCAGCTTCCAGCATTCAGTGCAAGTACTATAAACTAAAAAAATTAAATCTGATGTCCACATTTCCTAATATGTGTATAAAACTTATATACTTTTCAACTGACTGTTGCATAGTTCTCATTTTCAGATTATCAGAACAAAGCATAACAAGTACTTTTAAATAAACAAATAGGCAGAAAAGTGCTAATTAAACAGATCAATAGTCAAAAAAGGTACTCAAGATTCTTTATTAACCACATTAAATCAAAGTCCAGTGTGCATGACATTGCAATTTACTTGTCATGAGAAGTTTCATTCAGTTGCCTTGGTAACTACAATCAACTCAAAGAGGAGAACAATCAAAAGACTTGCATTATCAATGTAAAAACACAGTTTAAATCAGATCAGACCAAAAGATAAACTCTTGTCAGATTGATTTATGTATCATATATAACCAGGATGATTTATAACCAATGAACAATTAATAATAGACAAGCCAAATGCAAAAAAGTCACAATTTTTTTAAATTATTAATAAACAGCAAAGTGATTAATATAATATATTAAACAATTAGTGTTTGATGGCAGTTTTCTCTTTGAGATGAAGGATGAAGGAAATATTTATTATCTATACAGTTTGAAATCAATCACACGTTGGGATTTACAAACAGTAACCAATGCCAGTCTATACTAGAGATGTGCAGGCTCAGTTTTTTTTAAAAACCAAGCCTGTCTGAACCTCACATATCTGAGTATCGAGCTGTGCAGGCTCACCTCTCCCGCTCTGTCAGACGTGGCGATGATGCAATACATCATTTTCGTGTTGTCGGATCTCGCAGGGTTTTGGCTTTCTCACAGAGAGCAATGCTGCGGCGGAGGAAGGAACGCGGAGGAAGGAATGAGGGACACAGCAGGGGAAGTAAGGAGATTAAAGTAAAAGGGGAGGTTTAACAGACATAATGGGAGCACTGAGAAGCTGGAGACATGATGGGAGCACTGGGGAGCTGGAGACATGATGGGAGCACTGGGGAGCTGGAGACATAATGGGAGCACTGGGGAGCTGAAGACATTATAGGAATACTGGGTGGCTGGACACATATGATAAGGATACTGGGGGGCTGGAGACATATGATCTGGGATACTGGGGGCTGACCACTGGAAACATATGATGGGAATACTGGGGAGGCTGCAGACATATGATTGGAATGCTGGGGAGCTGGAGACATATAATGGCAATGCTGGGGGATCTGGGGACATATGATGGAGATACTGGGGGAGGGCTGGAGACATGTGATGGGGGATACTGGGGATCTGCAGGTCTGAAGACATATGACAGGGGATATTGGGGGGCTGGTCACTGGAGACATATGATAGGAATACTGGGGGGCTGGTGACATATGATGGGAATACTGGGGGGTTGCAGACAAATGATAGGGATACTAGGGAGACTGGAGAGAGGTGATCGGGTTACTGGGGGCCTGGAGTGACATAATGGGGATATTGGGGGGCTGCAGAGACATGTTGGGAATACTGGGGGCTGGAGACACACATGGGGAAAATATTGAAAGACTGGATACATACATAGGGGAGAGATTAGAAGGATATATATATACTGTACACACACAAACAAGATAACAGTAAGCGCACACAAAGCTGTGCTTCTTTTGTACTGTGGTTACAAATGTTTTCTATTTTTTCTCAATACCACAGGCAATATCACCTATAAAGATATTAAATAGCACTGGTCCAAGTACAGAACCCTGGGGTACTCCACTGGTTACCTTA
>WWET01000467.1:122411-133300 GCA_011038615.1 Limnodynastes dumerilii | reverse complement strand
TTTAAGGTTAAGGTTTAGGTCACAATACAGCTCTATTGGGTAAGCTCAACTGCCCAGCGTCATGCCACCTCCTGTATGCGAATACATTAACCCTAGTCTGTGTGTGTGTGTGTGTGTGTGTGTGTGTGTGTGTATACAAAAATGTTTAATGGATTATTTTTTTTAATGTATGCAATCTAATAAAATAAAAATAGTATTAAATGTTATTTTTGACAATTTTTTTTTAATTTTTTTTTAATTTTAAATTATTATTTTTCTATTAGTTTTTGGCTGCATAAATGGGCAATCTGGCTGTGGAAGAGGAGCAGCCATGAAGGTGGGATCATCGCCTGCGTCCTTTACATCGCCTGAGGACTCGTGAGCGCATCTATAGGCCACGTATCAGCCTCTTTAACGTGACTGAAGGTCAGGTCAGGCGCATCTATTGCTTTCCACCCCATATCATCATGGAAACTCTTGCACTTGTGCAGAGGGACCTGACTTCAAATGTCACGTACAGTACAGCAATTTCACCGCATACAAAACTCCTGGCGGTACTACAATTCTAAAGACATTCCTGTTGCGCATGACCCAATTCATTAATATGCCATTGAATGAGGCAGCCCTTGTGGAGATAAAGCAGCAATTTTCCACCATTGCTGGCTTCCCACATGTAATAGGAGCTGTGTATGGGACACATGTCCCCTTGATACCAAGGGGGTGAAACTCTTCTATTTTTTTTTTAAATAGAAAGAGTTTCCACTCCATAAATGTACAAATGATTTGTGACTCATCCCTTCTCATTAGAGATGTTGTTGCAAAATTTCCAGGCAGCAGTCATGATGTTTTCGTGATGCGGCAATCCACTATCTGGTGTAGATTAGAGGAGAGGCTTGCTAACGGTATTAGTGATGCGTGGCTCTTAGGGATGTACATATGCTTATACGTAACTACATATGTGTATTATCATATCTTTTTCAAACCTCAAAGGTGACAGTGCGTATCCTCAGAGGCCCTTTCTCCTGACGCCCTTGTTGAACCCGAGCACAGAGCACGAGCAAGCGTACAACGCCAGCCATATGGACACCATACAGGTCATTGAACGGACATTTGGGCTATTAAAATCTAGGTTCCGCTGTCTGGACCGGTCTGGGGGAGCCTTATGTATGCACCTGACAAGGTATGCGAGCTCGTTGTGAGACATGGGCTACCTTTTGAGATTGTGGCTGATGCAGATGTGGACCCTCCTCTGGCGAAACAACACTTGCGTACTATCGCCTCTTCTCAGTCTGGCTCACAGTTCAGGCACAATGTAATCCAGACATATTTTTAAGGATTGTAGGATATGTAATATCTAAAAATATAATATAGTTACATACAAGACATATTTTTTTTTATATTTTTAAAAATTACTTTCTATTAAACAGATTAATAAATTAAATATTTTAAAAAAAATTATATTTTTAATAAAAAAAACATAACTTTGTTATTAAATGTAATATAAAAATAAAACAAAAATGTTATCAAAATATAACGTTTTTTTTTATATAAACAAGAGCATTAAAACTACTTTGTTGCATTAAAAAAATCATATGTAAATTTCCTTTTCAAGGAATGAAAACATAATTGATTTAACATTATTGTCAAAAATAAATCATTTTTTTTTCACATTTTTTGCCACCTTTGGTAGTATTAATGGCCACACTTTCATTTTTTTAGGTGGTGTTTTTTTTTTATTTCTTCGCTTGTTTTGGATGCTGTGCCTGAACACGTTTTTTGCCCTTGTTGCTGGACATGCAAGTGGTAATGAATCATTAGAATCGGAATGTTCTATTGTTGTTTTTTGCTGTTGTTGCATTTGGACTCCAAAGGTGGCTGGTTCTTCATGCAGAGATGTTACATTTTGCTTCATTGCCCAATCCATGTATTTAATAGTATGACTTAAGAATGTGTCCCTCCTTTTATTATGTTTGATGATTTCTTTGAAAAAACTTTTCATTTCATAATTTCTTTCTTTTTGGATGTTTGTTTGTGCTGTAGTAGCATAATAATTTCTGTCTAATTTTGCACTGATGGCTTGCATTGTTGCATAATGTTGTTGAACAGGTGTAGGAGTTGGAGTAGACACATTTGTTGTTTCTTCGTTCACAGCTTGTGTTTCTGCTGGTCTGTTTTCAACATCCTCTGGATCAACATCTGAAATGGATGAGCTTTCTGGTATATCTGGATCCATTTAGGTAAGACATAAAAATGAATATTTGAGACAATTTTTTTTTTATTTAAACCAAGATATGTTATAAGTTTTAGCAATAATTCATAATTACATAGTTAAATATTTAATTATATTTAAAAAAAATTCATACCAGCAGAGTCAGAGTGCTCCTCTTCCACCACAGGTGTTACCAATCTTGGTGGTGGTCCAGCACTCGTATCCATATCCCCAACTCCTTCCACCTCTGCTTGGGTTACAACCCTCAAGGCCAATTCTTCAACAGTAGTCAATTTCAATGATTCTGGCAAAGGCCCAGCACCAGTTGTGTTTTCATGCTGTTTTTTGGCAGCTAACTTTTTCTTTATGGCTTGTTTTAGATCTGACCATCTGTTTTAAATTTGAAAATAAATAGTATAAAAAATGAGTTATTAGTGTTTAAATCATATGTAACCATTTTTAACATCACGTTGTTCGTTTATATTTTAAATTTAAATTAATACCAATATAACATGATTTTTTTTTATTTATTTATTTAAAAAATATATTTTTGGTTTGCATTAGTTCTATAAAATACAATCTTTTAAACATTTAGGAATTATTCTTAAACATTACACATGCTATATTATTTTACAACATTTCATACTTAGACAATATTACCTTTTCTTCACATATTTCAGTGTTCTTGTTTGGCACTGAAGGTTTTGAGATTTGGAAAAGGCCACAAAATCCTCATATATGTCATTCCAGGCTTGTACTCGTAAATGACCTGGTATTTCCTCATCATTATTGTATAATTTGTTTAAAACACTATGTACAAGATGGATGACTTCTTGAAGTGTAAAGTTTGGATTTCGAGCTTTCCCTTTTTTACCCATGACTGATGTGATATCAGTGTAGCAAAGAAAGTATTCTGAGTCGTGTTTAAATACATTTCTAGGAGCATGCGTTTAATCTAATTGGCGTACGTACTAATTACTAAGTACTAACATACGGCATGTATTTATACACAGGACATGTGGTTGAGAATCCTTAATAACTGAACAACACTCCACTGTGTAAAGTCATTGTAAACTGTGGATGAAGTATGAACATACACAACTATAAGTAATGCATTCATTTAATCTTTTGTTGTACAATACTATGAATAAGTTTAATAATCATGATTTTGTAAAAAAATTTATGTAACCTTTAAAATGGCTGAACTATATTAGGTATGAGATAGATGTGGTGAGAAACCTATTATAGTGGGCTGTTTGTAATCTTTAGCTGAGATTAGTGATTTGTTGCTCCTTGAAGGCACGAAAACAATTAGCCAATAGCGTTGTTACTTTAGTGTATGCGTGAGTCCGCCATTTTAAGTAAATATTTTATTATTAAAAATGGCTGATACTAGAGCGGAACCGTTCTCACGGATTGAGCTGCGGATCTTGGTCCAGGAAATGCATCAGTTCGACCTCCGCCAGCCGCGCTGTAATGCTGCAGTGCATGTCCGCGTGCAGCGTGAAATTAGACGCCATCTGAGAGTTAGCCGGCGCATTGACCAATTAATGTGCCGGTGGTCTGATCTCAGGCGGCGCCAACCTGAACTGCTGGCGGAGGACAGAGCTTAAATACAGCGTCATCATCCCTTGGAAGCCTTGATGACATGACTGACGAGAGTACAGAAGACACTGGAAAGGTAAGTTAACAAAGAATAACTGACTACACACCGTTATGTATTTTTCAAATATTTTATTTGTACAGCAACACATGTTTTTTTATTTTAAACAACCATGTCATTCCGCCAGGGAACAGCGCCATCACCATTGAAATATGCAACATAGTTGTTTCTATTTAATTTTGCTTCTTCGCTGCTGTTTCTAGCAGAACCATGGTCAAGTGCTATCCAACGTTCTGACTCCTCGGGATAATCTAAAGTATCACATGCTTCCAAACCTATACGCTGTGTTACCTGTTTCCGCAACAGCAAGCCATGACAACCGTACACAATTTATCATGTGACATGTTGATATTTGTGTGAAATATGCAAAACATATTGCTTATTATACCAAACACATTTTTAACTAGACGTCTAGCTCTGGACAAGCGATAGTTGTATATATGCCTTTCAGGCGTAAGTAGCTTCTGAGGGAAAGGGTGCAATACATTGCAATGGAGCACAAATGCCTCATCAGCACCAAAGACAAAATTAAAATGGTTGATTGTCTCTGCAGGTGTCGGTAGTTGCAATTGTTCACTCCTCAGACGCTTGTGAAGTTTCGTTTGCTCTAGGGCACCTCCATCAGACACCCTATCATTTTTCCCAACATCAAAAAATATAAATTCATATTGAGCATTGACTATTGCCGTTAGAACTACACTTAAAAAAGCCCTTGTAGTTGAAGAAGAGGGGTGTAATGCGGACATGTTTCTTATCAATAGCGCCTTCACAATTTGGGAAATTCCATTTCTGGTAGAAGGCATCAGATATTTCCAACCATTCTTGTGTAGATGATGGAAACTGTAGAAAAAAAACCGTATATTAATATTTCATGATTTGCATTCACATGTTGGCATTATTTTTCTTTTCTGTTACAGCCATCTTTACTTATGGATGATACTAGCTTTTCAGAGCCAAGCTGTTCACAGGTTATTGATGATAGCACTTTTGTTACCCCCACTACTATTGGAAAAACAAGACAGGACCTACAGTTGGAAAGGGGAAAAAAAAGACCACAACATGAAATTGACAGTCAGGATTCCATAAGCAAGTCACTTCTGGAGACAGCGCAGAAGTGTTTTGAAAAACAAATGGACCATTATGATGCTATAGGGATGAATGTTGCAGCTAAACTCCGTGAAACGGACACTAGATACCGGGACAAAACAGAGCGGATTATAAACAAGGCTCTTTACAAGGGCAGAAGAGAAATGATTGATGAAAGGAGCACTATTACTCACATCGGGCTGGATCCAGACCTTGTTAAGTGCATGAACTTAGTTACTCAAGGGCTAAGCCATTGCCCCTTCAATGCCCCCTCAACACTTATTCCAGCCTATATATAATCCGCCATACCAAAATACACAATATGTATCCCCACGCTATCCCTACTATCCAGCAGTATCATCCACACCTAGATCTTCATCCATTGAAGCTGGTTTATCCATACCCTCACCTGTTGAGACTCCACAGTATTATAATTTTGAATAAAATTAAAAGAGAAAGAAAGACTGAGAGGTAGAGAGGGAGGGAATAATTCTGCCAGCTCAGAAGAAGACAGCAGAGATGAAGTGGAGAAGGAGGTAGACAAGGAAGAAGGGGAGTGGAAAGTTGTGGAGAATAGGAGGGTTGGCGGAAAAGACAGATCTGGCATGCTGGGGCATGTGGATACACCAGGCTATGGAATAGAAGATTGATTGAGTACTAGCAAATGCATCATCAGTTTATATTTATTGATTAAGTACATTCATAATAACAACACATTTTAATATTGTCACAGGAGATCTACACTTGCACTTTTATTTTCAGCAGCCATGGACAGAGCTTGAACTCCTTATTAAGCTGCAAAATAATAATAGGGCAACTGCTTTATCTCACACAATGGGCCAGACAGGTTGTATGGTAAAAATGCTCAAAAGTCTGTATGATCCAGTCACACAGCAGTGTTAGTATTAGAGATGAAGGAATTTTAGAAAAAAAAGAGAGATAATAATAATAAAAAAAATAATAATAAAAGAAAAGAGAGAATAATAATAATAATAATAATAATAATAATAATAATAATAGTGCATGTGTGTGTGTGTTAAAAAGTTAAATAAATCAAGCAATGCATTTTCTTTATGTCTTTACTGTCTTGCTGACTGTTTAGTAATTATTTAATGCAAAGAATACTGGCTGAATCACATAAATAGAAACTGCTCTAGTCAGACACTTCAGGAGGCTAAATACTTAACATTTGATTTTGCTGATCTTCAAAGAAAAAAAAAAGTGCAATCCTGGTTTCTTACATTCAGGAGAGCCCCTAAAGTCTCTTACTTGACTCCCAAAGAAGCAATTGATATGATGACAAGACCAGACAAAGGCTTTGAACAAGTTAAGGCTTAATCAAGAACTTTCACTGTTTATTTTCTCTATATTGCAGGGTTAGAAACAAAGCAAAAATAGCATACCATTGCTCGCTTAAATATTTAACATCCACTGAAATATACAATACTGTGCAAAAGTTTTAGATAGGTGTAGAAAAGATGCTGCAAAGTAAGAACGCTTTCAAAAATTGAAAGTTTATTTTTTAACAATTAACGAAATGCAAGTGAATGAAAGAAGAAAAACAAGAGAAATCTAAATCAATCAATATTTGGTGTGACCACCCTTTGTCTTTAAAACAGCATCAATTCTTCTAGATACACTTGTATAAAGTCAGAGATTTTGTAGAATTATAGTCAGGTGTATGATTAAAGCATCATACCAAACAGGTGATAATGATCATAATTTTCATATGTAGGTTGAAACACAGTCATTAACTGAAAACAGAAACAACTGTGTAAGAGGCTTAAAACTGGATGAAGAACAGCCAAACTCTGCTACAATGGTGAGGTTGTGGAAGACAGTTTGATGTCACAGGTCATACCTCATGGTAAGACTGAACACAACAACAAGACAAGGAACTTATAATGCATCATGAAGGACTATCCCAGCCAAAGATTTCAAAAGAGACTAGGGCTTCAATATGTTCAGTTAAAACTCTTTTGAAAAAGCACAAAGAAACAGGCAACATTGAGTACCGTAGACGCAGTGGTTGATCAAGGAAATTTAGTGCAGCATGCTTACTTCCCTTCGAAATTCAAAGACTTCCAGCTGTCATGATTTGTTCAGTTTCTGCACATTATGTTTGTTTACCTTTAGCCTGTCACATGACTCCTTTTTGCATTTACACTTCCTACTGTAGTTTACTCATTTCTACAGGCCTTATCTCACAGGTGCTACTCATTACCTTGCTGTACTGCCACATCACCTTCTCTATATAAATCCCTCACTGACATCACTTCCCTGTCAGAGCAACAGCTAATCTTAGTTTGCTGACTGGAGTCCTTAAGCTCGTTCATATGTTCTGGCTCCCTGGTTCCTGGTTGTGTTACACTGTCCGATTCCTTCTTCTCTCTGGAGTCCTACTCCAGTCTTTTAGTATCTCTGGTTTCTGCACAGCTACAGTTCTGTAATCATATCTAGCCTCAGTAGCAGTGTCTCCGCTACCTGTAACTACTACTCCTGCTTTTCTTGGATCTCGCCTCATCATCCCTGTGTCTGTGCGCTTGTCCAGAGGGCCATGACCAGTCCATTGCCTTCAGCTAAGTCCATCCCCACCATCAGGGGCTCTGGTGAGTACCTGGCTTAGGGTTAGATTCCGCACCTCTGGTCCGACGTGGTCCGTTTCTGGACCGGCGCTGATCTCGGTGAGTGACACCAGCAGTGCCATCAGCTAGAACTGGCAGAAGTGAAGGCTACCATATGGAATATAGGAGGAACTATGAATCTTGTCCAATCAATGTCATTAAGAACAATTTTCAGTGTAAATTAGAACAAGGAGTCCTTAAAGTAGTCATATAGCTCCCACAGAACTCTGATCTCAACATCATTGAGTCTGTCTGGTATTACATGAATAGACAGAAGGATTTGGCTAGGAGAATTAATGCTGTTTTTAAGGCAATAGATGGTCACACCAATTACTAATGTGATTTAGATTTGTTCATTCACTTTGCATTTTATTAATTTATGAAAATAATCTATGAACACTTCTATTTTTTAAAGCATTCTTACTTTGTAACATGTTTTTCTTGCCTCACTAAAAATTTTACAAAGTATTGTATATCATGATCAGATGAACCTTTTGCACAATGGAGAGTAAATGCAACTAGTATGGTTAGGGGTATTATATAATAATAATAATAATAATAATAATAATAATAATAATAATAATAATAATAATAATAAAACCTAGGAATGAGAATTAAAAAAATACACAAAAAAGTGATTAAGGGGTTGACACTAGAGATTAATGCAGATCCCTGTTTTCATAGTGTTTTGGTTTTGGATTTGGATTTTTTTCTAATTGATCAAATCAGCCAAATTTATGTAATTTGTATGTATGTTTGCTCCTACATTATTATTAACATCAATGGCATGTATTTCCAGTCAATTTGGACCACCTCACAATGGACCGGATCCAGATTTAATACCGTCAGGTGATTTACGCACGCAAGGTGCGTAAATCACCTGATTTATCTGGAAGGGGCATTCGCCCTCCAGATGTTACGCTAGGTTTACTATAGTATAATTCTGTACAATGCCATTTCCGAGGAAATGGGATGTGCTTCCCCTCTCCGCCAGCTAAAGTGAGCAGGGGGAAGCATGGTTATTGTACAGTGTGGGAGGGGGCTCCGCTGATCCGCATGCTTTAGTTAAGGCAGGCTTATGGCAGTGTAAGCCATAAAGCTCACACGAGAGAGGGTAGTGACAGGGCATTTACTCTCCTCTCTCTGTCAGACGGACAAACTGCAGCACGTACGGAAAGCATGCAGGAGTCTGGATCCGGTCCATAGTCACAGGCCCCTCTAAATGTAGTTTCTTCCACCTGCTCCCATTATGAACTCTTACATTCATCACTAACTGCTAATATTCTAATTAACCTTTATTCTCCTCAGGGTTTGTGCCCCCCCCTTTGTCTCGCGTAATTTCAGACCCCCGCGTGCACGGAAAGCATGCGGGGGTCTGAATCCGGTCCTATATTATTTAGACACTGCAAGCAGTTCCTAGTAATATTAAACAGAAGTGGTGATATAGGGCATTCTTACCTTGTTCCACAATGCACTTTATAGGTCCCTTCCGTTTATCATTGATAAGCTTTTGAATTGATAAGCAAATTTTGAATACTAGGTTGTTGTTACGAAGCAACAACTGATGTGACTGCTGTTCTTACTACTCTCACTGAGTGTTTTCCATGGACAAATCCTGATTGTTGATCTATGAGTAGATCAGACAAGATCACTTGGAGTGGGTTTGCCATTATTTTTGTTAGTATTTTAAAATCTGCATTAAGTAGCTTAAAAAGCCTGTAAGAATTTATGTTGTGGGGATCTTTATTAAGTGTGGCTAGTAAGGTGGTATACACTTCTGTAAATTCTGGATAGTGTGGATTGTGATTCCGTAAAATCCTTGTAGGCTCAGGAGATCAACCTAAGTATAGTGTAGTAAAAAAATGTCTGTTATGGCCCGATTGCTCTAATGTAATTAATATCTTTTTATATCTGCATAGAGAGAAATTGAGCTTCCTAGCTATTTTCTAAGAATGGATTGTTGTGTCTGAGTCAGTGTAGGCTTTAAAAACTTCTTGCTTCAAATTATGTAGAGCCAAACATCTTTTTTTCCCCCCTTTGTGCCCAGCCTCATATCCCGATGATATGACCCTTAGTGATTGACATCAATGTGGCCCAATAAAAGGCTGGGACTTCCCAGTGGTCCAGCTATCTAAGATGAACTCTGATATTCTTTTCCTATCAGGGGTTGTGAGTAAGTTGATCATCTAACAATCTTTTTAATCTTTGGGTCATATATGTAGGTAATGAAAGTATCTAAAAACAGGATATAATCAATACGTGATAGCGAGTTATGTACTGCCGAGTGGAAAGTTAAATATTTTTCTGTTGGACTTGCCAAATATCTGTTAACTGTATTATGTTTTTAACAATTTTTACTTTTTGCAGTGCGGGCCATGTGTCAGAGGGACTTGGTCCAAAATGTATTAAACTCTCTGGCTACAATTAATGCACCGTTATCTCTCAAGTAAGTGCATCAAAGTAATTTTGATTAAAGAAAATATGGGCTGATTCATTAGGGGTGTATAAATTGACCAAAGTATATTGTGTTTGTAAGATTGTTACATCCACTATTATAAATCTGCCTTCAGGTTCAAGAATGGTATTATTTAAGTAATGCTTTCCCATTTTGTTAACTAACTTAACCAGTATGTAGAATACAAAACCAAGAAATAAAGACTTTTTTATTTTTCAGATAGGCTATAAGAATAAATCATTTGTATAGCATCAGTAACCTAATCTATTGAGCAATTAATGGCCAGGAGATTGGGGAAGAGGTGCAACATGTGAATAAGCTGCCTTCAGGTAGGTAAAGAACAGGGTTTGACATTTGTCATCTACCCTTAGCTCAGCTGAATCCAGTAGTAAATCTCCTGTTTTGGTAATAAAGCATAGTGCAGACTTCAGAGAACTCCTCGAAAACCAAGATTCTATGAACAGAAATAACAAGTTGTGGGATACTTCTGTAGCTGATCATGTTTTTCTTTAATGCGGTAATCCAGGAATATTGAGATAACTGGACAAGGTTTATGGTTGTGTCCCTCTCTCTCTCTGGACATGTGCTCTTTTAATCTGAATAGGTTCTAACTCCTTTGTAACATTCAGAGCTGACAGCAGATTTTCAGATAAAAATTTGATAAGTTGAGTGTTCTTGACCTCTTTTGGGAAAAAGGAGTGTTTTTGTAGTAGCAGTGTATGGTGCCTGCACTTCTGTGAAAAGCGCACATCAGGCCTGATCCAGAACAATGCCCGCTGTCGCTAGGACGGCGGGCGTAAGTGTAAGATCGGCTTTTCAGCCGATCTGCGCATGCGCCGGACAGATGTTGCCCGGCGTCGCTACGGCAACGCC
>WWET01000467.1:88828-115092 GCA_011038615.1 Limnodynastes dumerilii | reverse complement strand
CCTCTCACCCCACAATACATCAGATCCTTGAATGAGTTCTCAGGTGCTAAGAGTGATTGCTATGGTTCCTCTGTTGTTCAGGTCCCAGGGCATCCATTAGTTGAATGAAGATTTACAGTGCTGAATCTCCTGTCATGGGGCATTTTAAGGTGTGTATGAGATTGTTTCTTTCAAGCAGACTTATAGTGTACAATACAATTAATTTTAGCAAATGAACAATAGCCATTGACTGGGAAAATTGCTCATCAGTTATGGTCTGTTGTCACCCTCTTGGCTTGGGCCTTGTCATTTCAATACCACTTAAGAAGTTTGGAGTGGCTAGTCATTTTTATGTAATGTCTGCAGACTATTGCTAGTCAATCTTGTAGTATCATGTGCAGTGTATTGGTTAAACAAGTTTAAAAAGTCAATTGACACATGTAAATGCAATTTGCAGTATAATCAATCATATTTGAATGTACTTACTTACCCATACCCTCAATGACAATGTAATGCCGCAACAGACTAAATAAAGTACCGTCCCACACACAGTCCCCTCTTTGGGTCCTACCTGCCCCAGCCGGGTCGGAAGGAGTCTCTCTGTAACGGGATTGTCGAGTGACCCTCCTGGTAAATCGAACTACCTGGAAAGAAACAATTGTTAATGGGAGGCAACTACAGCGAGGGAGTAAGTGTGTTCGAGCGCCTCACTGAGGGGAAGTGCGTGACTTCACCCTCTGGCTGGAGGGTAACTCGGTTTGTTCTGGCTGGGAACGCGGGGGCTGAGCGTGTACCTCTCTAGTCCGACTAGAACTAGAGGGTCCACTGATCCCACCATAGTGGGGGCCAGGTAACAGTAATAGAATACGGAAAAAGTCTCACCTGAAAGTCAGCGTCCACCAACCTACTACACCACCACACCTGCGAAGGAAATAAGTACAGCCTGGCCTACAAATAAAAGTCTCCTTTCCGGCCTACTGCCGCTATACCCTGGGGTCTAACACCCGACTTACCCAACTTTCTTTTAACAAAGAGAATATAGAACACTACAACAGTCTAACTAACGAATAAACCTCTAGAAACAATTGCACAACTCAACTATTGGCTAACCTTGTGCACCAGGCTTGATTCCTTTAAGAAGGTTAGGTAGGTGCTAAAATCAGTGGCTTGGTGGACAATGGGGCAGGAAGTGAAAGCCGCTGGGGGGTGGCACCTAGGGCTGCGGAGCTAGAGATGCTGGGCCTCAAGCTGCCGGGATACAGGGCCGGAGGTACCGGGACAGGGATGCAAGGCCAGGGATGCTGGGCCTACGCTGCAGGGATACAGGGCCAGGTAAAGCGCCAGGGATGCTGGGCCTAGGCGGAAGGGATACAGGGCCAGGTGAAAGGGTACAGGGCCAAATCACTGAAGTAGTTCCCCCCAGTGGTGTGGCCTCAAACACAGCCACAAGTACACGTTGCCTAGAGATATCCAGGGGTAGAGACACAGGTCTCTCTCCCCTAAACAAGGTCAATACACCTGGTAGTCTAGGGAGGTGATTTACAGACACAGCTCGTTTGGCCAGAGAGGGTTCTGCAATTGCACGAATGGGTGGGGCTAGATACTGATTGTCCAAGGGTTACTAATGGGATCCACTGCTCATTGCCCAGGGGTTAATAATGGGGTCCACTGCTTGTTGCCCAGGGGTTAATAATGGGGTCCACTGCTCGTTGCCCAGGGGTTATTCCTACCTGGCCTGATGGGGTGTGGGACACAACAGGAGGGGAAAAGGTCCAGTCACTTTAAAGAACTGTAGCCCCTACCCAGGTGTGGGAGGAAGCCTTCTCCGCTGCCGGCTACCTATACCCCAGGGGCAAAAGAGCCCTATTGCACGCCCCTGGGTGGTAGGCCTGATGATCCTCACAGAATCTTCTGCCCGCGGGTCTTCTCCCTGCGGCCGCAGGGTTTCTGAACAGGATGCATGCTGAAAATATTTGTCTTCTGGGCGCTTCTGGCCTCCAGCGCTGCTCTGGCTCTCCTCTGCTGTTGACGCGACAAGCTCCTCTCGTCGACTGACTCCCGTCTGCACCGTAGCGGCTTTTATGCCGCCTAGTGAGGGTGGAGCTGATGAGGCAGCTAACTGAGCCGCCGCCCGGTTCCCCTTCAGGTCCACCACCGCTGGCCAATCCTGGCCAGCGGTGACGTCACGCATTGACATCCTGCTTCCCCATTGGTCCCCGGTGGATCCTTTCAGACCTGCTGGAGCACCACGGAGAAGCGGAGTGTCGACCCCCAGGCTGCCGTCGCTCCTTGCACTCCGGTGAGTACCCCACAATAATAACACTTATACATTTGTAATACATAGACAGACACATCCATTAGCGTGTGTAGCGGGATTTTTAAAACGTCAAGTATTCTAAGATGATAAAAATGGGAGCAGGTTTTGTGTAGATGCAGCAATCTCAAAAGTTTTTCCACTGCTTTTCAAATATTTACAGTGTTGCTGTATAAAATGTGAAAAATTATTAATAATGCTGGAGTGGTTATGCTGATCACTATGATATCATGGAAATGTTTGAAATATTTATTCGTAAAAAAAACACATTTCAACAAAATAAAATAAAACTTCTCAAAACGGAATTTAAAAAATAAAAATGTCAACATAGTAATACAAAGGGGACACACACTGTACAAATACATGGAAGTATTTAAACTTTGTATTTCAAATGTCCGCTCTGCTCTGCTGTGGATCTGGTGCCGTTGCGGGGGCACACATGTCCATGGAACGCCCTCCAGCACGCAAGCCAAAATGGTGCCATTTACACAGGGGTTTGAATAGGTACCATGTGTGTGTGTGTCTTGTTTCTGAGCATGCACACTAGCAAATCACTGAAAAATACGTCTTTCCAGCTGGAAGGTGCTCAGATCTGGATCAGGACCCATGCGTCTTTTATTGAGAGTGTATCTAAAAACCTGGAAGCAATCTAAGGGCCAGATCCAGCCGCCCGTGAATTTACGCTACCCGTGAGCATAAAATCACTCATTAGTACTTACTGTGCATGCGCACGACAGATGTTATGGCACGTAACTCAGAGCGCACAGGCCAGGCACGTAACAGCAGCGTAACTACGGATGAAGGGGCATGCCTGCCATATGACACCCGTAATTATGCTTCGTAGGTGGGGTGAGGCATTTAAATCGTACAGTATGGGCATACTTAGGCACTTATATTACGGACAACAGTAGTTATGCATTAAAAAGTTAAGGTAGGGTTTGGAAAGCATTAAACGGCAAAAGTAAGTACGACCAAGGGGAGTGCCTAGGGAAATGCACAGTAATTACGAAAGCGTAAATAAGCAAAGCATTGAAACATAATGGGAACATAGTTCTGGATCCGGCCCTAAGAGTTTAATGATACAGTAGGTGAAAACTAAAAACACAGCTAAAGGACATCTAACATTCTTCTATGAGTTTATGGTACCCTTCATAGCATGAACTGACTATAAACACGTCGGGGTAGATCCAAAACTACGTCCGTCTTCCATAGACGGACGTAATTCAATAAACAATAGCTACTGCACATGCGTAGTAGCTATTGTACGTAATCTGCGTATCGTTTCGATACGTAGATTGCATATATGCAGTCTAAAAGAACAGCTGCAACAATATTGTTAGCTGTAAATCGTAAGGTACTCACTGTCCCGATAATATGGTTCACACAGGTGGCTTGTTACTCAGACCTGTGGCTGCAGAAGCTATATGTATTGTACACATGGAGAGACGTGATTCCAGGGTTGTTTAGCGGGCGTCCCCACACGTGGTGATCAACGCTCTCCAAATTTGTGTTAGCTATATTCAGTCAGACCAACGGGTAAGTGGAAGATTGAGGATACACAGTATTGCTTCTGGATAAACAAAAATCGGATCTCTGCAACATGTTTCGTCCCTTCTCACGGGACTTTCTCAAGCAATTACAGCTAACAATATTGTTGCAGCTTCACTACGAGCTAGCATCCTGTGAAGTCTCTTGTACCGCACATCTAGCCGTAGTCTTTTGTTTACTACAATGGACATTGATCCCTTTCAAAAGTAGCACTTTATGTCAAGAGACAATTTACAAGGGATATATTTAACACATGCAGCTAGATATATAATATTCAACAATTTCGGCAAATAGAACTACCACCGTGCAATCTCTTCAGCACCTTTCAAGTAATCTTTATTGGTTAAATACAAGTCACCGGCCCGGACTTTGCGTTGGGGGATTCCTGTTTTATCCCAGTTACTTGAATATAACCATCGTTGTGCATATTTATTGCACCCAAAAATCAAAGCTGGCCAACAATTAATTTTTTTCACTACTACCTATCAGGAACATTATTTTTTGTATCTGGGTACTTTTATTATCAACATTTCTTTTTGCATCTGGATAGAATTGTTTTCTAATGTGTACATTGTGATACAAATATATTTTTTTATATGTTTTACCATTATATATTAAAATGTTCATTTATTAATTAGGTTGTTTGTACAATTATCACTCGCCAGTAGCCCACATTTATGTGCAGGTTGGTGTGGAGCGCGGCTAACCTCCTTTCATAATGATAATATCCAAATCTAGTTTTTTTGATGTAAGTGATAATCCTATTTCTTTTAATGGGAGAGTGTGTACCCCCCACGTTCCAAGTGGCAAATGTTATATTAGACATTGGAAATATACATTAGATAATATACAGTTATGATCATGTAGAATTTTAAGTAGGAATTGCAAGAATTTGGAAAAGAGGTAAATCCATATAATATGGATGTGTCTTAAGTAGTATCTCTCATGCACCAGACAGGCCAGACTAATATATAAAACAAAATAAACAATAAAAATACCCATCCCTAAACAGGGAGAGTGGAACAAGAAACAAAATCTTTGAGGGGAAGGTTTAACCAGACCCTCTGCTACAATGAGCATATCGAACTTCCAGGAATAACATCAAATGACAAAAAAACGTGAAGCAAAAAGGTATTTTGGACCCTGAACTTCTGCCACACCAACACCTCTAAATTGAATGATCAAAATATATATATTTCCAACATAGAGATTGCTTCAGATCAGTTTATAAGGCAATATATACTTTTATACTGCAGGTGCACAAGGCATGGGGAATTTGCACAAAAAACAAAACATGGCCTGGCACTCTAGCCCTTACACAGTAGCTAACTATGATCTTCTATCTTTCAAATAAAAGTCAGAGAATTAGTTACAAATATCTGCAGATATGTGATAAGCCATTCACCACTTACAAGTCTTCTTTGTTAGATGGTCCTAACTCAAAAATTTTGAGTCCCAATTGTGGGTCACATATCAAATATCTTTCTAAACTAAGAGCTCACCTCTTATGGAGATCCCCAAGTCTTCAAAACTTCCACTCTGAGACTGCAAACCCTCGCAGCTGCCATCCTAGACAAGCTTTAAAACATACTTCCAAGATAGAGATTTCTTCAGATCAGTTTATAAGGCAATTTATACTGCAGGTGCACAAGACAAGGGGAATTTGCACAAAAAATAAAACATGGCCTGACACTCTAGCCATTACCCAGTAGCTAACCATGATCTTCTTTCTTTAAAATAAAAGTCAGAGAATTAGTTACAAATATCTACAGATATGTGATAAGCCATTCGCCACTTACAAGGCTTCTCTGTTAGATGGTCCTAACTCTAAAAAACACTAAGGAGAAAAGATGGCACTCAATAGTCTTTGAAGTGTGCAAAAAATGCCTCAGCAGGCACGTTTAATACATATAAAGGGTCCCAACGCTTCAACTGCACATCAGGGGAAATGATATAAACAATAAACAAGACAAACACAAAACCTTATACCCCACACCTATATAATTACATTAACCAATAAAAAATAAATAAATAAAAACTTACCACCTCTAGGTACCACGAGGCAGCCTCAGCCCGGGAAACAGATGCACACAAGCTGGGAGGAGAAGCGGAATACTGAAAATTGTATAGAGAACCTGGCTAAAAGCAGGAATACTACTGGGAAGGGAACAAAGCACTGGGAGATATAAAAAACAGAGCGGTGCACTAGGGAACATGAATGCACAGGGCAGAGGAAATAAACGCCGCAGCATAGCGGCTTCCAGTAGCACAAGGAAGGGAGGGCAAACAATGGTCCACAGGCATTATCAAGCAGAGACTTAAAACAGATAAAAATACAACACTACATGCCAGAAGCCATCACCCTCCATCTTTGATCAAGGCCCTTCCCTATTCCCAATTAATTTGAGCAAAGAGGATCAACAATGACCCTGTTAGGGCTGAATTGCAGATGAGTGAAGTATTGGACAAGTTTGAACAAAGGGGCTACAGCAAAAATTGTAGAGATGTAGCCAAGAGGAAAGTGGATCTTCTTGCATGCTCTGACTTACTGAAACCTAAAGATCGTGGACAGTCTGGTCCAAAATTCCCATGGATCACCCACTTTAATCATTTAAGCTTCTTCGATAAAAAAGCACCCAGGTCTCTCTGGCCCATTATTACTACTGATTCTTCCCTTGTCTTCTTACACTCCCATACTCTTTTGCTGGGACATACTAGAGGTCGTAACATCAAAGACTACCTCTGTAAGAATGACATTCAGAGCCAAATTTCTGAACCGTCCAGCAACTTTTTGACAAGACGTCCTGGATGCTATAAATGTACTGGGTGTTTGACATGCTCATCTATGGACACAGGACACTTTTTCAAGCATCCAACTACGAACCAGGAGTACGCCATCAGACATACCATCTCATGCACCACTAAATTTGTTGTATACGTCATTAGATGTCTGTGCAACCTCCTTTATGTAGGTAAAACTATTCGGAAACTCACCGGAAAGGACAATGAACAGCCGGTGGTGAGACAGTGGCAACAACTACATCATTCCCTGAAGGACATCCACTGGATGGGAATTGATCACGTCCCCCCACTCAGCAGGGGTGGAGACCGTAGAAATCTACTTTTACACAAAGTTTGTGGATTTACAAGTTGACAACTGTTTCACCAACAGGACTGAATGAACTTCTCCCTTTGAATTGTTTTCTTTAATTTCTATTTGTTTTCCCGCAGTGTGTGTCTTTGATTAGTTCTGTTGATTTTAATATGTGTGCTGTTGCTGTATGTCACTGCAGCAGTTCTCTATTTCAGGTCTCATGTTTCCTTTTATTATGCTGTTGGTTTTGCATGTGTTTTTGAGAGCCATTGTTTGCCTTCTCTTATTTATGCTGGATAATTTTTTGCATGGTGTGAAGTTGACTTCCCTAGAGAGACAGATGCAAAAGTTGTTGTCCACCGATCCCTGATGAAGTTATTATAGGCGTAAGAGCCTCAAAGAAACGCATTGGTTTAGCAAACAGAACCGGTGGACAAAAACTTTTGCATCCTTATAAACAGGACAAGAAACAGAATGCAGCGCTAATGAAGCGCGGGAATGAAGGAATTATAGTCGTACAAGTTCTAAGAGTCCTTTACGTGTTTCTCTACATGTGTGTAGTTTCTTCAGGAGGTGAATGAGAACCATAGAGTTCAGCTTCCTATTTAAAACCTTTTGTAATTAATACAGGTGTGTGGTTAACCCTTGCTGGTGCATTATTAACTCAATCACAGTGATTTCACATGGCAAGAAATGACTAGCAAGTTGGTGAAGACTGATAGTGAACTGGTACAGTAAATACACTAAAATATTCAAAAGACATATAAAGATTTAATAGAAATATCAATAAATATATACATAAAACAGATGCTGAATTGAAAAAAAAATATATATAAATTATTATAAGGTATAAAAATAATAATAATACCAATATAAGATATATGAATATATAATATAATTATTCAAATAGACTCGATATACAGATATAGTAGTTGAGCAGCAGAACCATATTTTTTATATACACTTATATATAAGTCTATGGAGAATCAAAGAAGGCGCTTCATGGTGCAATAGGTTTATTCATAAAAATCATCCGCAAGGAAGAATTAACACGTACCGGATAAAATGGAACCACCGTTAGGTTGGTTCAAATCAGCATACAGAAATCAATCATCAATACAGGCAAAGTGCTCCAAGGTAAATGACAATTGTATTACCCAAAATGAATTTTATTATTTGTACAACAAGTCTCCAAAAATTGCTACATTCTATTAGTTGCCCAAATTACATAAAGACCGGCTCAATCCCCCAGGACGTCCAATTGTCTCGGGGATTGAGTCGGTCACCTCCAGATTATCTGAATTTGTGGATTATTATATAAAAAAATATGTGGTCAATCTGGAGTCTTATATTAAGGACTCGACCCATGTATTAAGGTGTGTGAACGATTTGGAGTGGGATGATACCTATAACTGGTGTACCATCGATGTCGAGGCTCTCTATACCTCCATCCCGCATCAATTTGGGCTGGAGGTATTGCGAACAGTTTTGGAGGAAGATGTTTCCCTCCTGGGGAATCTAGTAGACTTTATAGTTAATTGTGCCAGATTTGTTCTGGAGAAAAATTACTTTGTCTTTTTGGAATTGATGTACTTGCAGATACGGGGTACTGCGATGGGCACAGTTTTCGCTCCCAGCTTTGCGAATCTCTATCTCGGCAGCTGGGAGCGGAACTGTGTCCGGAACAGTCCTTATTTTACCCATATCAAAATGTTTAAAAGATTAATTGACGACGTTCTGTTGGTATGGAGTGGTACCCAATTGGAGTTTGATGCATTTGTATTAGAGCTCAATTCCAACTGTTATGGCCTCCAGTTCACAGCTAAATTCGGTGGCCAGAAAATCGAATTTTTAGATTTGATGTTGACTTCCCCTGAACCTTCCGACATTGATGGTCATGTATCGACGTGTAAATTTTTCAAATCAGTAGACAGTAATTCTTATTTGGACTATACCAGTTGTCATTCAAAAAGATGGCTAAACAATGTGCCATATTCACAGTTTCTTCGTTTGAGAAGAAACTGTTCTTCAGTAGAGAAATACAGGGAACAAGCAAATGTATATAGACAACGTTTCTTGGAAAGAAATTATCCCCCTCAATTAATAGAGGATAGTTATAAACAAGCCTTAAGCCTAGATAGGTCATCTCTTTTGATATACAGGGATAGAAAAAATAATGAGACTCAGCCACCCGATAGAATACATTGTGCTCTAGTAACCAACTATAGTAGACTTGGGAATAATATCAAACATATTGTAAAAAAGCACTGGCCAATACTACAGCTAGATCCCATATTGTCTAAACATTTACCTCCTTATCCCACAGTTAGGTTTCGTAGAGCCAAAACAGTAAAATCCCTTTTAGCCCCTAGCCTATTGCCCCTTGAAACTGAGGATAAGTTTAGGCGTCAAAAAATCTGTGGCTGTTTCCCTTGCGGGACATGTAAAATCTGCCAATTTATTTCCAAAGAAAAAATCTTTTATTCTTCGGATGGTGTAAATCAATTTGAAATTAAATGTTTCTCAAACTGTAATTCTGTTTTTGTAGTGTATATGCTCCAGTGCCCTTGTGGATTAGCCTATATAGGCAAAACGAAACGTCCACTTAAAATCAGGGCACTGGAGCATTACCGTAATATTGTAAATCAGGTTACGACACACAGTGTCTCACGACACTTTAAGCTTAAACATGTTGGTAAAACTGATGGTTTGGTGATAAGAGCAATAGAGGTTGTATTATTAGATAGGCGGGGAGGGGATAGGGAAAAAAGGTTGTCACAATGGGAGGGTTATTGGATCAGTACCCTAAATACTCTAAGTCCCTTTGGTCTTAACGAGGGGTTTGAGCTTGCCCCCTTTTTGTGAGAGGTCATTTATGATAGAATTAAACTGATATAAAGATTTGTCCCTCAAAATATGTCTTTTCTAGAAACATTTTTATTATCTGTTGATATCGATTTATATATTGGTGGTTTTATATATATAATTTTAACTAAGGTTTTGAATGAATTATTTGAAACGGTTTAAAATGTATATTTTTATATTTTTTTGATGTTTTGCTTATTTGCACAGATTTCTTGTAAGCATACGTAATTATACCAATGAAATAGATTGTATGTTGTTAAGACTCAAGAGCGGTGGGAATACATACCTTTTAGATGTTCCATTGTAAATTTCACAACTACTGCTAAGGCGTAGTAAATAATAGATTTACGTCACCATCCTCTACTATTTAATCTGAGAAGGCTGGTTCTATGGTTACACCCCCTGACGAAGTCCGTAAGCGACGAAACGCGTAGGGGCGGGCCAGAATCCTCGTGGTGTTTGTTTATGGTGACTAGCAGCGTCCATTTGGATATCTTGGAGCACTTTGCCTGTATTTATGATTGATTTCTGTATGCTGATTTGAACCAACCTAACGGTGGTTCCATTTTATCCGGTACGTGTTAATTCTTCCTTGCGGATGATTTTTATGAATAAACATATTGCACCATGAAGCGCCTTCTTTGATTCTCCATAGATTTACAAGCGAGCCTGGAACGGCTCTTACCTTGAGAGGAGCGACGGTAGCTTACTATGGCTGTCTGGTGCACTTCAATTTGGGATCTTCAGGGTGCTTACACCTACTGAGAAGTATCATGAAGACCCTTTGGATCAGCTAAGTGGGACAATAAGACTGCATAATAGAGCACGCTAAACTCCATGCCACTTATATATAAGTGTATATATATAATTATATATAAGGAGGAATCTTTTACCTTTTTAAATTTTATCAACTGTCGGAGCTGCTTTGTGGTCTACCAATTGACCTGTATATGTGGGATGCAGTACATAGGTCGAACCATGAGACAGCTCCACATCAGGTTTGCGGAACACCGCAGAAACATCCAAAAAATCAATAGGCTCCACTCTGTCTCTAGGCATATTAACGATAAACACGAAGGTAAGCCCTAGGCCCTGTCTGTGAAGGTTATTATCGGACCCCAAGAGGTGGAGACCAGTATGCCCGACTTTGTCAAAAGGAGGCATACTGGATCTTCAGGCTCAACAAAATATGCCCTTTTGGCCTTAACGAATCAATTGAATTGAATCACTTTACCTAGTTTGCTATTGAGTGAATTTGCTATGTTTGGTCGTATTATCACTATTATATTTCTGATGGATATTGATAATTATGCATTTTAATTACTTTTATCAATTCCCCAAGAATTTTTGATAATTTAATATTTTTTAAGAATTCTATTAATATAGGTTAATTGCTCTTCTTTATTAATCATGCAATATTTTTCGACACTATAACCTGCATGATAAATTTACTCGTTATTCCACAGTAGTCTGTACACTATATAAATTTAAAAGTGTATATAAAAAGTATGGTTCTGCTGCTCAACTACTATATCTGTATATAAAGTCTATTTGAATAATTATATTATATATTCATATATCTTTATATTGGTATTATTATTATAATTTTATTTTTATTTTATTTTTATACCTTATAATAATTTATATATATTTTTTTTCAACTCAATATCTGTTTTATGTATATATTTATTGATATTTCTATTAAATCTTTATATGTCTTTTGAATATTTTAGTGTATTTACTGTACCAGTTCACTATCAGTCTTCACCAACTTGCTAATAATTTTTTGCCATGTGAAATCACTGTGATTGAGTTAAAAAATGCACTAGCAAGGTTTAACCACACACCTGTATTCATCACAAACAATTTTAAATAGGAAGCTGAACTCTATGGTTCTCATTCACCTACTGAAGAAACTACACACATGTAGAGAAATGCGTAAAGGACTCAGAGAACTTGTATGACTATAATTCCTGCATTCCCGCAAATTGAGAAGGCTTTTAACTCTTGATCTATTTGATTGTCTACGGACATTGCACCTTACGGGACACTTTTCTATATTTGTTTGGGAAATCCTTTTTTCGTGACCATCCGGAGACCACTACTGCCCCCACGGTGGGGAGCTCCCCACAATGGGAACTTATGTTTGTTTAATTATCTTGGGCTGCATCTTTGCTCACACACTGCTCCTGCAGGTAGCACCCCCGACCATACTGTGCCGGCGGTGCTGACTGCAAAACAGCGTGCACTATTGGCATTTTAACTCAACTGAATCAGCTGTCTGCCCCTGGAGAAGTCTCCACTACATATCCAGAGGAACGATTATTTTCTCTATACTGCACAGTGAGCAAGCTATTTGTATCATACATGTTTCAACTTTTCTTGCCAAGCTTTTAAAAAACCTAAACAAGGACATCTAAATAACATGCTAAGGCCGTTCACAGTTGGAATACTTTATAAGAATCTTATTGTACAGTGAAATCATCTTCCTTAGCTATTCATAACTATTGTTTGCAACACTAGTGTTAACTATAAATATAACTGTGGCAAATTTCCATACAATTCAGACTTTGTTTTAAAAGACTGATTAATATATATCCACAGGTAGTTACTAACCTTCAAGAATCTAACTAATATACCGTAAAATTCAATGATTGGAGCTCCATTGCGATCAGAAAAATTATACTAAAGCTGTCTGATCAACAGCTTAGATAAGATTGTGGTTTGCAGGAGAAAATGTATTTGTCATTTTATTATTGTCTTTTTAATATTGTTATTTAATCTGTTGATGTACATGCTTAAATTATATGCTATATAAAGTTATATAAATAACTTTTGCATCCGTCTCTCTAAGTGGATTGGAGCGTGTGCCACAGAGGTTGCAGTCACCCAAACAGATAAGACATAAATGCTTATTATCTTTTTATATGTGCCATATTGATGTAAGTTTATTTAAGCATCCTGAATTACAATAAGGGGTCATAGAACTGTACCCTGAATTGAATAAGCTTTATCTAGGTGGTTACCTGGTCATCTATACAAAAGTTAACCATTATCCAGGGACCGTTTGCACCAGTGGACCCCCATCCGGGATTTTGTTTTTGGATAAAGATAAGCCTAATTGAATTCTATTGGATATATAAATGTGAATCCTATGGGAGATTTGCGCTAAGTCCCTGAATTTTTGAATATATATACAAATTAGTGAAATAATACCATCAATACCATAAAATAAGTTTCATACGATGGGACTTACTACCCTAAAACTAACACAAGATCTGGTGGGCACATGCACCCTTCCCTCCATAAAGCCCTCTAATGCACTTTAAGGACATAAGTAAACTATTGTTCTTACCTTTGGATCTGGTCCATTGAGTCAGTAAGTACAAATCTTTACTTGTGGTGATGGATCAGTGGCCTGCAGAATAGAATTCCCAAAGACAACAATTATCATTCAGCCGACACAGGTTTATATGCTGACTGCTATTCAGGTAGTATCTCTCTTGTTTTAACTGCTCTGAATACTGATCCCATTAATTATGGTTCTCCTTTGAGAATATTTATTGTTTTTTTTATTAGATTATTTCATTTTATTTCTTTGTTGAAATATAATGTGAATTTGTTTTACAATAGATTTTAAGATATCGTGTATATATATATCTTATCCATTTCCCCTCTGCTCCCTTTCCTCTTCCGGGTATTCTCTATAGGGTGTAACCTGACGGATTCCTACCTGCTCCAGTCTATCCCCACCATCAGGGGCTCTAGCGAACACTCGGTCCGACATCAGGCTCTACTAACTGGTGAGTTACCCGGCTTCTTCTTATCCTCTCTTAAGGTCACCTTGGTTCTCTGTCGGGGTAAACCCGGGGTACCTTTGTATTTATATTTACGTCTGCAGACGGCCACCTCGGTACTCCGGTTCAGGGTAATCCGGCGGTACCGTAACAATTATACTTAAAACATATATACTTCAAACAATAATAAGTATATATAGGGCTTGCAAGGACTACCTAAAATAATTTAAAATAAATAAAAATAATGACAATCATAAAACAATGTTATAAACATTAGAAGGGATTTCTATTTTAACCCTTACATCGATTCATCATTATATTTGGCCCGCAAATATTATGAACCATTAAGAAAAGGAACAACAAGGAATATAAATAAAATGTTATAATAATAACATAACAAATAAAATTAATATATCATAACCTAAATTTCTCAAATTTTCTCCAAATTTGTTGTGGTTATTTCGTTTTAATTGTTTGCGGGCCAAATATAATGATGAATCGATGTAAGGGTTAAAATAGAAATCCCTTTTATTGTTTATAACATTGTTTTATGATTGTCATTATTTTTATTTATTTTAAATTATTTTAGGTAGTCTTTGAAAGCCCTATATATACTAATTATTGTTTGAAGTATACATTAAACTGTAAAATATTATTTTTCTGAAATTCTTATTTTGTTTTTTTTATTTCTTCTTTTTCCCATATTTTGATTTGTTTTGGTAAAATAAAATTATTTATCTTAAAGGACATGATAATTAATCTAATTCATTGGTTGTCTACTTATGGTTGAAGTTACAAGGATATTGGTTATTTGGATAGGAAAGACATATAGGACCTGATTCACATTTGAGAGTGAGTTATGTGTGGACAGAACAGCACCTAACTTACTTATCCAGCTCCTAACCTGGCCCTCGTTTTTAGATGGCTCTCCGTGGGCCCCCCTGCCTGCCCTCCCTGGCTAATCTAAATCCCTCACTCTTCCCATTTCTAAACTTCTACCGAGGCAGCATTAGCACTCCTTCTTTTTATTAATCTACTTATTTAAAGATGCACGGAGTTAATCTATGTAACTAACTGCCTAACCTAACTAATAATAAACAAAATATTTGGTACTCAGCGCTCCACCTCACAGCTGCCCGCTGGTTATGTATGGTATACACCAATACCCCAAAATAAATCCCACCCTTCCAGGTCAAATTGACCTGTCAGGCAGGCATGCAATGTTATATAAACACAACCCTTCAACAGGCGCTATAAAAAAAAATTATTAAGGACAAGGCAAAGAGAAACAAGTACTTCTGACTTTTATAGCACCTGTTGAAGGATTGTGTTTATATAACATTGCCTAAATTAACTACCTAACCTAATTTTGGTATTTTCCGCACTTAAAAAGCAGGAGCTTCTTAAGTGTGAATCAGGTCCATGGTGGTTTTTTATATTATTCCTTTGTAACCAACACTTTTGCTTTTAAATATCTTCGCATTTACTAGCACTTTCTGATCCTTGTCTTTTCAATTAAATTATTTGTAATAAGACAAATCTAATAAATGTGGCAAAAGCAGAAATAATAGTATGTTTTTTTTCTTCTAGAAACTGATTTTGAATATTAGTAATACAGTTAAATTTCAATGACTAATATCACATTATAGAATGTCAATCTAAAAGGCAATAAATTAACAGATAAAATATGATATAATATTCAGTAGTTAGAATCCATAAATAATAAATTAATGTGGTCTGTTACAATTTTCTATTTCAATCGTGTAAGTTACCTAAAAATTCTCTATATAAAGTATAATAAAATAAAACTCAAATCAAGTCCACAGAACAAATAAACCCTTGAAATGTATTAATCTTGTGAACGTTTGTAATTATCAGCATGATTAATGTTTAATACTATAAGCTTTTATCTGAGCTTCACAGATTGAAATGTAAAAAAAATCTTATGACTACTAAAACAATTTAATTCAAAATATGCTTCTAGACACAACATCATCTTAATTGTTGCATTCAAAAAGCATTACATTCTTGTGGCACGGTTTAGATTTGCTGTTGTGTGTCTAATAAAATTTAGTTTTGGATGGAGATCATTTTTAATTTTCTTTCCATTCTCCCCAAAATCTGAGATTTATAGAGATAGTGTTGCAACAGGATAGATCAGAAAATAGAAGATGTATGACATTTACAATGGGCTGGATCCAGACCTAGTTAAGTGCTTGAACTTAGTTACTCCTGGGCTAAACCATGTTGATTGCAGGGAAGTCATATTTCATCTGTTGCAAACAGTACTAGAGTTGAGAGGTGATGTTTCCTATCCCAAGTCTAAATAACAGTGTGATAGCAAAGCTGATCAGTATCTGTGTGCAGTAAGCAATTCAAAGACATATCCCTGCATGCAAATACAATTAACTTGACTCCCCCTGAAATCAACATGGTTTAGCCCAAGAGTAACTTTCCTCTCTTAAGGGCCTGATCCAGAGCTACGAAAATTCGCACGACGGGCGAATGCGAACGTTCGCTCGGGCGTATCAACCTACACGCCCCTAACACTCCCATAGTAAAGTCCCTGCTTACGGCGGCTATACCCTACACTGGGTACGACCGTCGGCCGTACGAAAATTCGCAAAAAATACGCTGAGAAAATACGCTTAGCACGCCCATACTGTACAATTTAAATGACTAACCCTGCCTCCCTGTAGTAAAACGGGCGCCCAGCCGACCATCGTAAAAAAAATACGCCCAGCGAGCGAAAAATACGCTAACGATACGCCCGCTATTCGCTCATGACGCTCGAGCGACCGGAACCTGTCATACTGGGCATGCGCATTGCGAATTTTTTGCCAAAAATTCGCATACGATGAGCGTACGCTCGCTTGCGAGCGTTGCTCTGGATCAGGCCCATAGTGTCACGCTCTTAGCGAATTTACGCTCCTAACCTCTACGTAGACGGCGTTGCACTATTACTACGCATGCGCAGTTATGCAAATTTTCTAAGATCCTAAATATACGCTCCTAAGTTGCGTGAAAATCGTATCTCTGAATCAGCCCCAATGAGTCTAAAATATAGTTGTGATGCAAGATGCATGTGATGCCTTGGTTGCTACTTTTCAAACTACATTTCCTGATTTATTGATCTTTACTAGTGCTTAAAATAAGTACCCAACTACTGTGCAGTACACAGAGATACTTTGAGAAACTGACTTTAGCTTAATCTGCTATAGGTATATATTGTAATTTATAGTCTCATCTTTTTATGTTTATTTAAACAACAGATCTAAACCATTATGGAACTAATCCATATCATTTTGCAGAGCAGTTGAATCCTATTGATCACAGAGCAGTATTGAGCTATCCCTTATCCCTCATTTTACTCCATCTATACAGCACTTATCTGAATGCAAGTGTTGAATGAGACAGCAATGAAAGCAGTGTAATAACACAGGGTTGCCGACTTTTTAGAGGTCTTTAAAACCGCTCTGAATACGGCCCACAGTTAGATGAGGATATTGCTGTAATGGCTAATTATCAACATTATTATAGTGGGCAAGATGTCAATGCTCTCTGTTATGGATGCATCAAAGCAATTAGAATAGTGGAGCTATCTTGCCGACAATGGGGTAGATCCAGAACTACGTGTGCCGTACGTTTATTCGCGGAGTGTATTTTCGTGCACGTAAGTTCGCTACACTCCCCTCGGCACACCCCTTGCACGGACGTATTTTGTTAAGGCACGCCCCTTGCACGGACGTATTTTGTCAAAATACGCTACCCAAACCCTACCTTAACTTTTCCAAACGTAACAGCATACGTCCTCGAACGGACGTACTGACTACGTGAACGTGCGCAGCTTAGCACGCCCATACTGTACACTTTAAATACCACCCCCCGCCTACTTCACGTAAATCGCACGTATTGTCGACTAACGTAAATTTGGCACGCCCACACGTAAGTATTTACGTGAGGAATACGTGAATCCCCCATACGTCCAAAATAACGCTACGTGAATGTGCGTATTTTCTATGGTGCGCATGCGCAGTGAGTTCAAATCTGCGAATTTACATCTCCGCCACGCGTAAAATCGCGGGGAAGCGTAGTTCTGGATCAGGCCAAATATCTCTAAGAATTACTTTGGTGCAGCATAGCAGCCAGAGTAGCCATAGCGTTTAGCCAATATTCATTCACAACGGAATAGTTATTAACATTATCAGGCAGGACTGTGTGCGCTTAATGGAGAGAGGGCTCATGCACAGTCTCTCTCCCGTCCTGAAACGTGTTTCGCTGGAAGCTTATTCATAGGACATCACCCGTATGCTGCACAGGTGTCCGGTTAAGTAATACTGCCCTCAATCTAATTGGTATATCTGGAAGATGGACAGATAGTTAGACCAATCCCTCGGAACAGAAGAATAACTTCGAGAAATAAAGTTTTTAAGAGATTGTAACCATGGTTAGTATCTAGGGAAAGGATGTAGATATAATAGTAACATAGGGATATATCCAGAACTCTGCTTGCAATCCGTTTACTCGCGTAGCGTATTTCCACGCACATACTTTCTATACACTCCCCTAGGCACACACCTTGAATGTACGTATTTTGTCCGAGATCCGCTTTCCAAACCCTACCTTAACTTTTGCCCACGTAACCGATGTAATTCGCACACATACGGATGTGCAACACGTATTTACGCAGCTAAGTACGCACATACTGTACACTTTAAATACAAACCCCCGCCTACATAGCGTATTTCAGACGTATTTTCACATAAAAAATTGGCACGCCCACACGTACGTATTTACGTGACAAATACGTGAATGACCCATATGTTCACATTTACGCTTTGTTACGGAGCATATTTTCTATTGTGCGCATGCACAGTACTTACCAAAACGTGATTTTACGTGTCTGTCACGCGTAAATTCGCTCACAAGTGTTGTTCTGGATCTGCCCCATAGTTCCTAATACTTGATTACAGTGTTGATGATTGGACCACAGGTGATACAATGTAATATAGGATATAAAATAAACTAAAATAGCCAATACAGTGTTGTGCTTATGCTGTGGAACTCAAAGCAGGGGGAGGAAATTGTAGTGTGTGTTGGATACAGAGATGTGATGTGTGACCTGTGCCTTATTAAACGTGCATGTAATAATGTGAAAATAAATAACATGGTAATGTATCCTCACTATGATGTGATAATTGGATAAAGCAATAAAACCTGTGTCAGTGTCAGGAAAAACAGGGTGTCTGTGATGTGCTGTAAAACAATATTGGGTGAATATAAATGTGAGGGAAATGTGTCAACATGGTAATAAGTGTAGATATCCAAATAAAATATGTGACACGAAAAGTGATCGATCTGGGAATAGCAATATAAAATGGTGGAGATCGCAAAATTAAAAAAAGGTTGATAAAGGATGGTGAAGATTGCAAAATGAAATCCAATATATGGAAAAATGTGTAAAATCAAGTGATCAATCTGATAATTGCACATAAAGTAATGTGTCCTATAAAATAAAGGAACACATCTGTGGTGTACTCAGAATAACAAAATAATGGTGAAAATAAATTTAATATTAAATCATCATAAAAAAGCAGAAAAATGCATCTCTTCATTGAGTCCTCCAGGATGGAGGGTACCAAGCTTAAATATCCACTCAGTTTCTTTCTGAAGTAGTTCCTGTGCTACATCTTCTCCCCTAATTGCTAAAGATATATGTTGCAAACCAAAAGCCTGGAGCAACCTCCAGTCATCTTTATGTTGGACATGAAAATGTTTAGCCACTGTGGTAAGTTTTTTCATCTTGAGAATATTTGCATTACGAATAGAGTCTATATGTTCCATTATCCTCTGTTTGGTGGGTTTCATATGGGCACACGGTTTACATTTACCACACGGATAAGAACCTGATAAGTTGGGTTTATCTTTAGATTGTCTGGTAAGATGGCTCCGGGTAAGTTTATCCTTGAGATTGAGGCTTCTCCAGCTCATCTGTACTCTATCACTAAGACTATCAGTCAATGTCCTATCAGTTAGTAAGATGGACCAGTGTTTTTGGATAATGGATTGTATTGCCTGCCATTCACTGCAGAAGTCTCCCACAAATCTGATGGCATTATCACTGTTAGATTTAACTTGTTGGTTATTATAAAGCAAGGAAGAATGATTGATTTTCCAAGCTTCCGCTCTAGCCTTTTTGATGAGTCTCTTACTATATCCCCTCTCAATCAGTCTGACAGTCAGTTCTTCTACTCTCACTTTGAAAGTCTGATTATTGGAGCAATTTCTATGTAATCGTAAAAATTCTGCCTTCGGAATACCTCTAAGGACTGGAGGAAAATAAGAGCTGCTGAAATGCAGTAAGCTATTCGTCGCTGTAGGTTTCCTAAAAAGATCTGATGACAAAGTGCCATTCATAATAATTATGATTCTAATATCTAGGAAAGTAACTTCCTTCTGGCTCATCTCCATGGTTAATTTGAGATTCATCTCATTGGTGTTGAGGCATTGTATGAAATCTATAAAGAGTTCTTGCTGACCGTACCATATGATGAACACGTCATCAATGTAACGTGCCCATAAAGTAAGATATTGCAGATAATTTTCATACCTATCTCCCATAACGATGGTTTCCTCCCACCAGCCCAAATATGTGTTTGCATAAGTGGGTGCACAAGCTGCCCCCATCGCTGTGCCACGGCGTTGCAAAAAGAATTTGTCATCAAAGATAAAATAATTATTTATGAGAAGAAACTTCAGCATTTGCACCAACAAATTCCCAAAGTCAGACATACCCTCTTTCTTCAGGAAGTATTGTACTGCCCCTATACCATGTTTGTGCTCTATACTAGTGTATAGGGACTCTATATCACAGGTGGTCAGCCAAGAATTTTTATTGAGAGTCACATCATATATTTTCCTGAGGATGTCAAAAGTGTCCTGTAGGTAAGAGGACAGAGCTGTTTCATTCTAAGATGAACATTCAAAAATTTGCTGGCTTGTTCAGTAAGACTATTGATGCCCGACTCAATTGGTCACCCAGGTGGGCACTGTTAATTCTTATGCACTTTGGGTAGCATATAAAAAGTTGGTATGGTCAGTTTATCCACTATTAAGAATTGGTGTTTTGTTTTGTTGATAGTGCCCTGCTGGAATGCCTCATTAATTATAAAATCATTTTAAAACGGGCTGTGGGATCATTGGGGAGTTTCATATAACTCCTCATTCTCTAGTAGTCTGTAAGCCTCTTCCATGTACATTGTTCTGGTCCAAAGGACAATGTTGTCTCCTATCAGAGTTTTTAATAATTATGTTATCCCATTGTCTTTCATGGCTTCTGATTCATTCCTACTCAAATTAGATGTGTAAAAACTATATGAGGTTCTCTCATTTAACAGATCTAAATCTTCAGAGACAAGTCGCATAAATAAGGAAATTTCTGGATAACTATGCTCGGGGGGGAAAAATCTTGATTTTTTCTTACAGGTAATTCTGTCATCCTTATTAGTCAGAGATTCTTGGAACAGATCTTCCAGATTCTTGAGAGATAACTGCTCTTCTTTTGTGAGATCTGGTATCATATTATCACAAGAGGGAAGGGTGATGTCCATAGGAGATCCCCCTTGTGAACTGGAGGGAATTAGCGGGATATTAGTTCTTTCAACAGTGAAAAAATTTTTAAGCAAAAGTTTACAGGCAAATAATTTAAGATCTTTTTCCCACATGAACCTGTTTTTAAGTCATAAGCAGGGAATATTTTGGGGCGTAAGCCCCTGGGTGTTATTTTGTGTTTTAGATAGTTCTCTATAGAGGAAAGTTCCCACCATCTGCTTTTGTAATGTTAATTTTAATTGTGACAGATCCCCTCCCAAATTAAGGGGGGGGATGATGAGTCCAGTTGTCAGAAAATACATTATCGATATTATCATTCCATTTTGTTTGTCTGTTTTTCAAATCTTCACTTAAATTAAATGCTGCCATCTTTTCAAAGGATATTAATAAATAGATATCAGGTATATTGTGTACCTACAGAACAAATTGTATGCAACAGGTTTGCTCTAATGGTTAGAAAACTGGATAAAAATCCAGAAAGTACAAGTTTATTAAGAAAGAAAATAACCAGGCACTACCTTAATAAATAAGGACCACTTCCCAAATATCAGGGAGGTGCAAAGAGGAAAAGGAATACGTATTCAAAAAAGAGAACAATGGGGTAGATCCAGAACTACGTTTGCCGTACGTTTATTCGTGTAGCGTATTTTCGTGTGCGTATATTCTATACACTCCCCAAGGCACACCCCTTGAATGTACGTATTTGTCAAGATACGCTTTCCAAACCCTACCTTAACTTTTGCCAACGTAACCGCAGTGATACGCACACGTACGTATGGGCAACACGAATTTACGCAGCTAAGCACGCCCATACTGTACACTTTAAATACTACCCCCCGCCTACTTCACGTATTTCAGACGTATTTTGGACTCACGTAGAATTGGCACGCCCACACGTAAGTATTTACGTGAAACATACGTGAATGGCCCATACGTTCACAATTACGCTACGTGACTGTGCATATTTTCTATGGTGCACATGCGCAGGGGAGGAAAAATATTTAAAAAGTCTATCTTTATTAGAATAATTATATAAAAATTAATTGAGAATGATAAGAATGATAAGGCAAAATTATTCAAAACTACTCAGGTTTAATGATTTTATATTTTAGTTATTGCTTCCAGCTCTGGATTCCTTTGTGTTTTCTCATAATGAGTAGCATTGGCATGCTATCACTACAATAACAATTTAAAACACAATTTAAAGTAAAAGCAATCATGGATCTTAAACTGTGTTTGCAAACTCCAATCAGAACATAACCATCTTTCTTTACAAAAATGCTGTAGGACCAGATCGGAGCTCTGAGCACAGCAGTTACAGAAATCCTACCTTAACATTTTCACAACATCCACATCACCATACAGTGCCAGCACAAGATACAAAATGAACATACAGGGTACAATATAAATCAAAACAATGAAATAAGTAAATACAACAAATACATTTACAGGGTAAAGTATAATATAATAATAAATAAAAAGGGTATAAATGGAAAAAAAAATAAAAAAACAGAAGGGCAGAGAAAGTCGATAAAAAGAGAAGGAAGGTTTAAGTAGGGCCAAAGTGGAGGATGAAGGAAGAAAGGAGAATTGAAATAGATGTCATACTATTTAAATATGTCTCCTCTCCCACCCTGTACTCATTCTGTCCCTTCCTGTCCCGATGATGGAATTACTTTTATTACAGGTGTCTGGATCCTGAGGATCCTGATCCATAATGAAAATTAATTCTGTGTGCATGCATACTGGTAATAAACAATTGTCTTCCACACCTTGAGCACTATTTATAGGTTTATCTTTTCATTGTCTTAAATTACATTGTACTAGACATACTGGATTCTGCTTAGTAACAATCAGGTCTATTATAACTGAACCGATGGAATAACACCTTTAACAGCATTTGTCCTTGACCAGTATTTTGCTCCCTAACTTCTCTTATGAGAGCTTGCATGTTTCCAAACAAATAACTTTAATTTTTGCCTATCATTCATATTTTAGACATATCTTTGTTCAAATTTACAATCTAAAATGTAAATTCTTTGCTGAACTATTTTCAATTTTAACCCAGTTGTTTGAGTTCTTTTAGAAGCAGTATGTTTGTGAAGAATAGGGATTGTTTTTAATAAACACTTTTAAATAGATTTACATTATATTGTAGTTGTTTTTCTAGTATGTAGTGTTCAGGGCAGAATTTGGTGTTCTAAATTTAACACCATAACAGAAAATTTCTCTTTGTCTCAGATGGAGATTTGATTTAATATTGAGCAGAACCATTAATAGCATCTAAACTACTGACAAGTATTGACAAAATCCCCTACCTTTGGAATGATCGACATACATGTTGATGTTCTTGCAGCTGTGATATTGTGTTTACCAAGTCTGTCACAATGAGCTCCTCGAAGATTTACTTTCCAGAATGTTTAATATTGGTTGTTTAAATCAAATACACAAAAGTATTATGTAAATATACCAAAGAAAGTTGAAGTTAACTGTCTAAAAAGTTAACAATGAAAATAATTGTTTGAAATTTACATCATGCAAAGAGTAATGTATTAAAAGTTATCTCCAAAAATATATTTATTTAAAAATATAATATGTGTTTTTTTCTGTCATCTTCAATTAATTAATTGAAGTTTAGTAGAGTATGTGTTAGTGACATAAAAAGTGTTCTTTGATAACATGGTATTATCAGTAAACCTGACAAAACTTTAACATATCTTCATCCAGAATAATTGTATATTTTATAACTAGATAATAAAATATTCTTATAACCTATTAATTAAACTGAAAGTGGCACAGGGGACACATGGATGGTATTGTGAAAGTTAATTAAAATTACAAAGGGGTGAAATGAGAGATGCTGGGATGATGAGTAAAAGGTCGATGCTAAAGTAATGATGGAAGGTTTGAGAGGATTAAGTACAAGCTTGTGGTCCAGAAATTATATTGAAATATCAACTCCCATCACTTCAGTTAATCAACAACTAAAACACTAATGTATGCTCTTTTTTTCATCACATTGATTTCTGTAATTGACATTTCTCTGCTTTTGTTATTTATGTCTGGAAATGTCATATAATTCTGTGTTAACAGTTAATACTGGTATGTTTATTTTGTAACAGTACATTTTACTGAAAGGCATGGATTAAGTGTTGTTACTGGAATTGATTCTTGCAGATATTATAATGTGATTATATGAGGGAAAAGGGAGCACTAATGTGTGTTATGTTGTTATGTTAATGGAGAAAGCATATGATGACTAATTATTAATCAATTCCATTCCTTTGCACAAAGTTAAAATAAAAATCACTTTGTAAACTAATTTTAACTGTATAGTTTTCCATTTCCCAATACCTTGCTCAATGCCAGAAATGGTTTGCGGACACACAGAGATAGTAACTGCATTAGATAAGCTGTTTAGTACCATGGTAATTGCTTCAGCTCACCTTTTTACAATTAAAAATTATTTTATAAGGAGCCACCATGTGTCAATTGTCTGGGAGTTATAAAGTAAACACCTTACACTTACACCAGCCCTGCGCTGCTGCAAAATTTTAGGTGGAAGTTAGGGAATCCAGCCTGTTACTGGGCTCACAGCTGCAATTAATTGCCCACTTTCTCTTTTAAATATAGTGGAACATCCCATGTTACTAGCACAGGGCACAATGAAGCAGACACAGGTGCATGGGTTATTTTGTGCCCGTCTTTCTCTGGCTGCTCCCATTCTTCACATGTACAGTGTGAAAACCTGCTGCTCTCGCATCTAACAAATGAGTGTAATGGCAGTTCTGTTTCTATTGCTGTCAGTACTCCCTATCCAGTGATGCTACTGTCAGAGCTCTGGACAGGGTGCACTAATTTTCTATACCTTGTTTATGCTTCCTCTGAGCAAAATATCTGGATAAGCCCCATTGTTAGTAGTAACTAGTGATAGAATCAACTTGCAAATTTTAGAGAAGAGACAGAGGACATGATCCATAGTATTAGCGCATCTGCAATGTGGATGCACTAAACATCCTTTCCTGAGATGTGCGTTTCCACAGAACCACACAAATCTGAATAGGACTTGCGGTATTAACTGAGGTTGTGGCTTGTACAGCCGCAAGTCTCTGAACTTAATTAAGCATTTAAATGTGTTTTTAAATGCTTTCCATTGCATATAAAAACCCAAATAAATGTTCTTTTCAATCAGGTTAATTAATGCCAGAATATAGAAGCGGTATCCTGGTATTGTTGTTGATTCGATAGATCCGAATATAGGGGTTCCGAGTTGAACTGAGTCAGTTCCTCCCATGAAATAAGGACCTATAATCAAGTCAAAACATAATTTTTTACTAAAATTTCGGATCTTCCAAGCATTGTACAGTATACTGCTTCGTGCTTCCTGCCAGGAAGCATAACATGACTGTGATCAGTGATATACAGAGGGCTTGTAGAGGCTTTTTTTAAAAACAACTACAACTTTATTGAACTGAGTTGAAAAAATGAACAGAATGCCTTGGATGGGTAGCACCAGGTGTGCAACTATGGTGGGTGCTAGGGGTGCAGTTGCTATGGGGAAACCATCCCCTTTGAACTCACCTTTCATCCAATCCACCCTATTAGCAGCTTCAATGCAGCCCTGTTGAACAGTCCTCACTTGCCATTGCTGAAATTGCTGGAGGTAGCTGAACACAAGGTAAGAAAAATAACTGCTAAACTGTTAGGGCCCCAGTGGCCCACCCAAAATGAATATAAAAAAAAAAAACACACAAAAAAAACACATAAAATAAAAAAAGAGCATGGTTTCCTGGGCCTGCCGGACAGACAGATGTAGGAGTGGAATTCAAACTTACAGTGTGAGGGGTTCATGTATCCATCAGTGTCACGCAAAAGAAGAAGTTCCCTTAGTCATGCAAATAGGTACACATATGTATTGTCTCTTTTCACCTCCACTTTCCTGTGTTAATGGCTTTTAGAGGTGTATGAGTGGCAGGTGGTACAGTGTTTCTCCTCTTTATTTATACAATAGTTTGTTTGAAACATTTTACAAACTATAGAAAATATATATATATAT
>WWET01000467.1:61702-88157 GCA_011038615.1 Limnodynastes dumerilii | reverse complement strand
TCTATCAGAAAAGGTCCACAAAAAAACCTTGAAAGTACATAAATGCAGACTCTAAGAGAAGACAACACCACTGATTGGTCTGTTAGATTGGAGGAGTCCATATCTAAATTTGAAAGTGATCTACTTGTGTTCAAGAAGCAAAAGTATAGAAAAGTTAAGGAGGACTACAAGGAGGAGAGAGTATATTATTATTATCAACAACACCTTCACCCCAGACCAAGACAAGGTGCCAGAAGACAAAGACCCCGTCAGGTTGAACGTTCCTTCACGAATCCAAACTCCCTCACTTCCCAAAGTGACTGTGAGGCCTCAGTTAAAGATTCCAGGGTTCCTTTTTCCCGGGACGTGATCAGCACATGCAGCAAGGTTCCAAAAAATGCCCAAGGAGAGGCGGCATCAAGCACCGGTGGAGGAACAAAGTCAATAGGGAGGAAGAAACAGTAGTTTATAACCTTTCCTCCTACACCCCTACAGTCACTGAGATGCATGTCTTTAGCAAAGGGCTACAATTTGTGGAAACACATATCCAAGATAGATTTGATTTGGAAATTGAATTGTTCCATTTTCAGCGACAGCTGAGACTCAAGGACTTTTTCTTACACCACCCCAAACCAATTTCAACACCTTCTCCATTCAGGACTCCATCCGCCTTCGATCCTCAGGTTGACAATGCCTCCATCAACACTTTTATTAGACTTGTCAAATGGGACATTCTCAGCACATGGAAAAGTTGCTATGTCCACTACTCCAACCTGTCCAAGGAGGAGAAAACAGCGATAAAGTCTCTTCATAACAATGAGGATCTAGTGATTAGGTCGGCCGATAAAGGCGGAGCCATTGTCCTGCTCAACAAAGATGCCTATATTGCTGAAGTTCATAGACACAGTGACACCACATGCTACAAAGAATTACCCTTTGACCCCACAACAGATTTCAAGCGAGAAATTGATGATATAATTATGACATCCAATAAATCCGGATCTATCTCAGGCGGGACCTCACGTTTTTTGCGACAGGACTACTCAGTAACTCCAATTATTTACGTTCTCCCTAAGATTCACAAGACTCTTGTGGATCCTATTGGCAAGCCCATAATCTCATCAAAGGGTTTACTGGGTCAACCTTTGTCCCAATACATTGATTATTTTCTACAGCCTCTAGTTCAAAGCAGTACTAGCTTTTTAAAAGACACGACCCACTTCCTCAAACGACTGAAAGATGTCAACCATCTGGCCGGCCGCTGCATCATGATAACATTAGATGTCAGCAGTCTTTATACCTGTATCCCCCACGATGAAGGTATTGCTGCGGTGCGTGATGCTATCACCAACTCAGCCCTATACGATGGGCCCCCAGTTCACTTCCTAGTCAGTCTTATGGAATTTGATCTGAAGCTAAATTATTTTCTCTTCCAACATAAATTTTTTCTACAACTCCATGGCACAGCGATGGAGTCTAATATGGCCCCTAATATGGCCCCATCCTACGCAAACCTCTTCATGCACAACTACGAAAATATTATTTGCTTAACAACTCTACTTATTCCCAATACATCAAATTTTATATTCGCTATATCGATGAATTGTTCTTTCTCTGGTCCGGCACAGCTACGGAGCTACAGGTTTTAATTGATCATCACAATTCCCTGGCTACCACCAGCAATTTCACTCTGACCTTTGACACTAACCATATCAACTTTTTGGATGTGACAATAAAACAATCCGTTGGGGGCTTTACTACCGAATTATTCAGAAAATCCACTGACAGGAACACTCCTTTAGAGGTTTTCACCCCAAACCTCTAAAGTCAGGACTCCCCTTTTTTCCCCTTCAAGCTATGAGGGAGCGCTTCATAGCTAGAGGCTATAAGCAAACTAAAGTCAGAGCAGCAATTAACAGATGCCTGGACATCGATAGACAGAGCCTATTGGTGAGGCAGACCACTGAGAATTGCATGGTTTTCTGCACCACCTTTTCCACGGTCTCGAGTGCCATGAGGGATACCATTTACAAACACTGGCACGTTATATCTTCAGACCACAAAATTGGATCAACATTACAAGTATCCCCCCTTATGAGCTACAAAAGAAGCCAAAACCTTAAGGACAAATTGGTAAAAAATGACTTATTACCTAAACCTGCTCTAAACTGGCTCACATTATGTCCAGGGGTCTTCCACTGCAAGGGTTGTGTCAACTGTCCATTCCTCATCGTGGGAGATACCTTCAATCACCCCTCTTTGGACCTTAAATTTAAGATCAGGCACAGACTGTGCTGTGACACCAAATATGTGGTCTATGTCATGCTTTGCCCGTGTCCTAAAGTTTATGTGGGTAAAACCTCACGAATGCTAAAGGAGCGGATGGCCATACATTGATCATCTATTAGGAAAGCCCAGGGAATGATGGACAGTAAAACCCCTCCAGTTGCCAGGCATTTCATGGAATGTAACCACTCATTACGTGACTCGGGAATCTAGGCTCACTTTCTTGTTTCAAGCTTTGACTCCAGATGGGCTCAATGAAGAGCTCAACCTTGCATGTTGCCTTTAATTATAGGTACACATTATATGCATGCCTTAGCCTCAGTATTTTACATATTCCTCTCTGTCTGGCCCCCCGTGGGCATTAGTGATCAATGATTTTGTTCCATAGCACTCTCATATTCAGGCTGTTCAACCACATGTTCCCCACCCTGGGAAGCATATGATACATAAGGATGACTTTTTTATGAACCTAACTATGCTGAGTTTCCTTTTGACACGGGCCTCTGTTACAGTTGGGCATATCACTATGTGTTACCCGACATGGGCATTGTGAGTCGCTGCCAATATGTCCATTTGGCTGGCCTTTGCCGCGAGCTAGTACAGACCCTACGTGGTTACCCACCCTTGACAATAGATGTCATGAAGAGTGAGACTTACATGTTGGACATACATGCAGCTTGATATATTCGCCAGACACAGCTATGTACTTACCAGTGGAGTGACCTGGCTGTGTTCTTTTGTCAGTTATTGCACATGGTATTGCCCTACTACTGACATTAGCATGTTACTGCCACTCCTATTTGTTATGCCAGTTTTGCACTGTGCTCCCTCGTTATTTTGGATTTCACTGATGTGCTACCAATGCTACTCATTGTAGTGTTTTTTCTTGACTCTCAGCACCTAGTATTTAACCCATTAGTGAACACATCATTTTTTGCTCATAGAGTAGCCACTTCTGACCTCTGTCTTTTGATGATGTGATACTACTGATATGCAATGTGATACTCTGGCCTCACACCCGCATTTGTGACTATGATACCGCTGTGTAGTTTTATGACTACTGCTGTCTCGCCCCGCCGTGGGCAGTTACAGCCTTCATTGTTTCATATGTGCATTTGTTTACAAGTACATGCAGTGTGATGCATATGCCAGACACAGCTATATACGCACTAATGGAGTGACCTGGCTGTGATCTTATGTCTAGTTAGCACATGATGTTTCTCTACAAGATGATATTAGCATTTTACCACAGCTACTGACTACGATTGTTATGCCGACTTTACGCTGTTTCATTGATGTGATACCATTATGATTCCTTTGCCTGTGTGGCTTTGTTCTCACTCAATGTAATGTTAGCACACAGCACTTCACCCATTTTTGCTCAAAGAGCAGCCTCTTGACCCCTGTCACTTGATGATGTGATACCACTGATGTGCGATGTGATACTCTGACCACATAACCACATATGCTTTAATACAGCCTACTGCAGGCTGTCTCAGTTCTGCTTTGTGTTTGTATTATTACCACTGTCTCGCCCTGCCGTGGGCAGTTACATCTCTCATTGTTCCACATGTGTATTTGTTTACTTTCCAGCGATAGTGTACTCCCGCCCATGTGTCAGATCGCAGCTGTGTTGACAAGTTGTCTAGTTACCAACCGCACTGTCCGTCTGGATGATGCTGCTATACAGCAACTCAGCAGCTGGAATGAACGCCTCCAGAATGCCGGTGCAGTCTGCAGCATTCCCTTCTGAACTCCCCTGAGGACAGTGCTTCAAGCACCGAAACAGCTGTCAGGACTCCTTCATTTGAGCTCTCTATGTAAGAACGTTCTTTTTTATACCATTGGATTTACAGGAGACATTTGATTACTTTTCAAGACTGCGTTATTGACCCCTGGACCTTCATTGTTGTTCATTGCAGGCCTGCCGTGCCTTACCATTAAGACTTTACATAGACTGCCTTTGAAGTTTTTTATTTTCCCCTTTATTTTTTCCTTTTTTACCTTTTTATCTGGGATAACTTTTCCTGTGGTCACCCCCCTAGCCCATTCGGGCACCTCTCATGGACTGTTTGTTTTTTCTAATATTTGCTTTATTATGTTAGGGAATGTTTTTTGAGATATCTGGATCACCACAGATTAAAACTCTTAGTTTGATACCTCTGTTTAGCATGAATTTTTTCCACTACACTATTTCTCAGTTTACACCATCAGTGCTTGGCTATAAGCCCACTTTGTGGACCTTTTCTGCCATATACCCTTGTTAGCAGTGCACGACCATTGTTTTGTATATTTCTTTAAGTGCTGATCCTTTTCTGTTCCAGAAGTTTTTGCATATATATATATTTTTATTTATGTGCAGACACATAGTGTTATTTAATGTATGTTTGGAGCGCCGGACCTCTTTTGTTCCTTGTATTTACATTGTGGTCACTTTGGTCCTTGGCTGCACCCCTATATTTATATATACACTTGCACATATTTAATTTAGTGGATAGAAGCGCAGCCATTTCTTTTCATGTTATATAGATATAGTAATATGTGAGCATACATATGACAAATGTCAAGTGAGAGAGTGGGATATTAAACGATAAATGATAGCATGTGCCAACCAACCAATCACAACTTGTGAGCTGTGAGGTGGTCCAGTTTGATTGGAAATAACTGTAAATGAATGTTAGTTATGTTAATAATGCTGTAGGATCAAAAATACTTAAAAATGACATGATGTTGGTGGTTCTTAGCAATTTTATTAAAAAAAAATACAGATCCAAAACCAAAACATTGGAGGGTTATTGGGGCAAAACTAGAGCCAAAACACAAAGAATTTTTAGAACCAAAACCAGAACCAAAACCAAAACACAGGTTTTAGGGCTTCTGAGAAGTTGTAAGCCTATCACGGAAGCGCAACCACTTTTTTCTACTACTGCCACTATTTAAATAAGAAAAGCACACCTCTTTTCATTTAAATATTGTGGAATGTCGCAGAGCAAATGGTACGGACACAGATAGATGGTCAGCCTTGTGCCCATCTTTCTGTGCTCACTCCCGTTGTAAGCATGTGCAGTGCTCATTAAGGCTCAACTTCTGCCTGAAAACCAGATGGAAGCACAGCTCTGGATCAGCCCCAGAGAGAAGAATTTTTAAATTAATTACATGAATAGTATGGGTTTTCTTAATATTTTATTTGTATGATTAAAAGTTACTGTGTGTATGATTGAAAAATGTTTTTCTTTCTTCATTTAGTAACTCATTCTAAATAAAGTTTAAAGAATTTTTTTTTTTATTCAAGAGTGCAGATAACAATATATGCAAATATGCACTACACCAGAGCAGCACTACATTATATATAAACAGTTTAATATAAGCCTAGTTTAATGTTACATTTAAGTTTCCCGCACCACATTATATTCTATTTAGCATTTTATAGTTCTTGCTCTGAAATATCTGTAATCTATTCCATTATCATAAGAGACTTAAAAAAAAAAATACAAGAGTTAAAAGACTTTCCAAAGTATGTTCCAAATTCTATTAGTGCAGAAAATTATTTCAAATAGAAAAAAAGTATTAAATTAGCAAAAGAAACAGTCTCTCTGGACCATTTCTCAAACAACACCATCTCCATGGGTTATTTCAAAATGAATGCTAAGAAATATATAAAATACATTACATTATGAAGGTATATGTGTGAACCCCTGAGGTGTGTAAGAATCTTTTTTGTAATATCAAAAATTAAATCAGTTACAGTTACTATGTACCTATTTGATAGGGAAATAAGATTTTGTTTAAAGATTTTAAAATGTTTTTTTCATGGTCATACTTAAGACTAAAAAGATTTATTGTCTCTTAGGTTTTCATGGAGGTTTATACTTTGAGCTATGTTTGAAAATAAAGCTCAATGTTTCAGTGTACAGTTGCGGTAATATCAAAGATTTCTTTAAGAGCAGTGGAAGATGAGGGATTTTTAGAAACAAATCATTTATACCTGACAAGAAGAACAGTAGAAAATATATCTCAAAAACTCTTTTCTTGTGGGTACTGGGTTAATGGCGCTTGCGGAATACACAGGATACAAGAAAGGGGAAACAGTACAATTATTACAATGTTTGGAAGCTATTCTAATTCTTGAATAGAATACACCACTGTATCTATTTGAATCATATGCTATTTATTTATCTATCAGTAAGTGCAATGCTACATTACATGGTGCCAACACTTTCTGCCACTGGGAAAATTAATGACATTCAGTAAAGCAGTCATTGAAGGTAATTATGAAATTATGCATACTAACATATAACATGTTTTGTTATGGTACTAACACATAATGGCCCTGATCCAGAGCTGCTCTTCTGTAAATTATTCATACAGAAGCGTAGTGGGAAACCGCTCAGTTCATGTGTTCACATGCTCTGTGCTAAGGGCTGCTCTACTACATTTAAATTACAAAAGGGGGCAATTTAGTGCTCCTGTGCAGGACTGACGTAAAAAAATGCTGGGCTCAAGAGACAGGTGCTGGGCCCTGTCCCCTAAGTGACATCATTGGTGACGTCACATAAAGCAGTGAACCATGGACCTGCTTTAACAGTGGGCTGGTACACAGGGAAATTATTTCTCCTATATTCCAGTACTAACTCATGGCTGATTAAGATGAAAAAGATTTCAATCAATGAAAGGCCATATTCTCCTATCTACAATTATTATTAAATCTACACATCTAGTAATTATTTATTCTGTCCAATTTAATAATAAAAAAAATCTTATTAGATATCTGTAGCTCTAGATATAATTGCACAGGATGCTGGTTAACCTGGAACAGCACTAATGAATACATGATGGTTTTAAAAACCATGGTCTTGAAACAGTGGGGTTCCTTTCCTGAAGACAATTACTGAAAAGGATTTCTTATGCTCTGATGATGGTTTACAAATTTGATTTGAAAAAAGTCTGTTTTTTTCTGTGGACATACTCTAACAATCTATAGATTAATTTAAAAAAATAAGTTAACAAAAATGTATAGACATATATAAAGTGTTTTGTTGATGTATATCATAAAGAGAAAAAAAAATCAAATGCCATGAGTGGTTGGCTAAAAAAATATTAATGACCTGTCAGCATATACAAAATAATTGAACGTTTGCATAGAGTTTGTTAGCATAAACAATAAAAAAAACTGGGAAAATCCCGATCCATTTGCCTCAATAGGGAATAGGATTTTTTTGCCAAAGTAACAAACATATTTTAGCAGATTTTCTATGATGATTTGAGAGTTAAATAAAACTATAATTACACATAAATTAAATATTTTTTTTCCCTAACAATTCTACTTCTAGTCTATGGTGACAGACTTATTAACAACAAACAATTTTTAGACTTATGAATAGAGATGAGTGAATCACATTTTCATCATATTATTCAATATATTTTACAAAATGCTCTCTTCTTGTCAAACTGTTTAATTTAAGTCATTTGGGTAGAAATTTCCCAGGTGTTTGAAATGTCATCTCTAGGCTACATTATAGATAACTAAGCCCTTGTAAGTTGGTAATTTGCCAGGCAGTGATAGCTTCTTCCTTATTTCCCTTGTTAAACTCTCTCACATGTGCATCACCATTCACAAGGGCCTTATGTTATTTTTACCAGCAATGTAATAATTATGTCACACAAAATGATGATGGCTCCAAATAATTATAGCTCGATCAACAGGTGGATGCATGGCAGAGGTTAGTCTACCCAAAAGAAAAGGCGATACACTGTTTAAGCTGACTGAGGCCTGACCATTCCTCTAGCATGACAGGGAGTTGCCGTTTTCTAGTAGTTAGGGGATAAAGGGTGGGAATTGCGTAACCATGACAGGGTTTAAAAGGAGTAGGATCAGGGGCCGGATTCAGAGAACCGTATTTACGGCAACTTGTATGTGTATTTTTATGTATGATTGAACTTTGTATGTGTAGTAACTTTTTTTACGAAGTATACGTAGAATATACGCACGTAAGTGCCTCATGGATGGACTTTTGAATCGTACTTGGGTACATACATCCGGATATGCAAAGCAAAAATATGCACGTGAAAATGTAAATAAAAATGGCGGGTAAGGCATTTAAATGAAGGTATGTGGGCGCGACTAACATGAATCGTACGTACGGAGGACACATACGCACTCAACTGCTGACGGGAAGTTACAAGTGGTCTATGGACTCGTACGTCACAGACAGAACGTCCGAGATAGGAGAGTGTCATGGGTGTGAGGGGGTTTGGCCTGCACTGGCCGTGCATATAATTGTGTACTTTTAAGGAAACAGTTCTTTGAATACGGCCCCAGATGTTTACCCTCTTTGGTTCATGTGCGTATACCTCCTTCCATCCCTCATTTGGCTAGAATATCAATTTTCTAACTTGTTGCTTGGGGAGTCAGACCTTGAGGTTGGGTCCGTGTGCAAAGGACTACGTAACATTAGGCTGTAACAGAGCATGAACAAGTTTAGAATTTGCAAATTGGATGCTGGGTCCCGGTGGTATCACTCTCATTGTGAATGGGGAGTGGATTCAGCTTAAAGGTGCAGTGACAAGAGCGTGCCTATTGTTTGGTGCCTGGTTTCAATATGACTTAATTAACCTTAATTAACCTTAGACTAGGCAAAGATCCTGATTCCCACTGCTTTTGTCTCTTCCTCTCAGCCTAATATTTTCTTAGTCACCAATTCTAATTAGAGACCAGTTAATAAGTTGTGTCCCATTCTTAATCAGAACCTAAGTCTCTGTATCTTTATTGTGTCTGATTTATTGTCTGTGAGTCGGGGTTTGTGGGATGCCAATTTAGAAACATGTTATTTTTCTGATATGACTGTTTTTTACATTTTGTATAGCAAAAATGCTTTGAAAGTAACTGGTGGGCTTACCATATATTTGGAAATGTGTTTTTTATTTTTTGTTATGCCTCTTTTCCCATAAGTCAGATAGTTGTTATACTAAGATGTAGGGAGAGATTTATTTGGAATAGTTTTTATGGTCTGAGAAAGCATAATGATTGTTTTATTTATCTTTACCCTTCAGTAAAAAGGAGAAGGCCAAAAAAATGACTGTCAAAGAGAATAGAACTTACTACTATCTAAACCATCTCATTATTTATCCACAGATTCTTAATAATTGACATATTTAGTGTAACATATTAAAAGTAAGAAATTTCCAAAATTCATCACAAAGAAAGATTTCTGTACCCAAGTTTTAAACCCCACTTACTGTTTATTACCCTCAGCAACCAGATCTCTGACATTTGCAATTTTGTATAGAACGTACAGAAGAGGTGCATTAATTTGCAACATACAGTTGCTATATTGTAGTTTATGAACAGAAATGTGTGTTTAAAATAATGTATGTTTAATTTTAAAATTTTAATATTTTTTAGCATGTGTAGGGCTGTTTATAAACTGTAAATAGGGCCATTAAATGAATAACAAATATAATCTAAGCTGGTATAAAATTTTAGGTGGAAAAGTAGGGAATCCAACAGCTACTGCACTTGAGGCAGCACTAAACTGCCCCCTTTCTAATTTAAATATAGTTGAACTCCCCGCTCCACTATTGCAGAGCATACAGAAGCAACACAGGCAGATTGGCAGCTCTACATCCATCTTTATTCTCTCGCTCATGTTAACTACATAAGAAGAGTGGTATCCTGCTGTGTTTCCCCCTAAAATAGGTGGAAGTGCAGCTCTGAATCAGGTCCAGGGAGTGAGTACAGTCTTCTTTGCTTAATAGTGCTGCTCTTACATCTACTATGGAACATTATTTTGTTTCAAGCTGCTACCAAATAAGCAAAATAAGCTCCTGAACTTTAATTCTTAACATGTTTAATGTAGGATAAAATACAACAGACTGGAAACCATTTCTTTTAGAGATATTTTTTTTACAACAGTGATTTAAGCACTGATTTTCTTTTTACCAATACAGTTGTTCAGTTTGTTGATTAATATTTCTATTTTTAAAATAATGGAAATATATATAGGTTTAGTATTTCCAATCTACCAAAGCTCAAAATGTTTATAATGTGCCCCAGCTGAATTAAAGTAATGCAATTGGAAAAGAAAATATGACCGCTAAGATAAATCATAAGCTCTGTTGGGGCAGAGAAAGTGATTTACTATATTTATCTAGAGCAGTATTTCCTACAAAATTATGCCAATATAACAATAAAATATTAAGACCAAAGAAAATCTGCTATTTTGTAGAAATGCAGGCAGACGCATTGGTTGAAAAAAGATTGTGTAAAGGAAAGAAAAATATAATATAGGATATTAAATATTGCTAAAAATCTGATGTTATTGACTCAGAGTTGAACTTACACCTATTTTTTAAGCACATTGGGCCTGTTCCAGACCTACGCCGATGCGCTGTGCTTACTAAAGCATAGCGTATCAGCGTTTATTTTGACCGACACTTCCCCTGTGCGGGCATATAGCCCCTTTCTTACGCCGGCTGAAGGCTACTCTAACTTCAGCCGGCGTAAGGAAGGGGCCATACACGGACGCCCGATCCACGATCGGGCGTTGCCGTAGCGGCGCCGGGCAACATTTGCCCGGCGTATGCGCAGATCGGCTTTTCAGCCGATCTTACGCTTACGCCCGCCGTCCTAGCAACGGCGGGCGTAGGTCTGGATCAGGCCCATTGGCCCTGATTAACAATTATTAACAGAAGGGGGCACAACAGATGTTAAGTGTTGGAAAGGCAAAATTCTGTATGGAAGCAATTCCATAAAAGCGTCCGGCATTTAATTTCCTCATGCCTAAACCCCGCCGTACAGGCAGGGATAGCCATGCTAATTAAGTGCCTGGGGTGTGGAGAGGCAGTTCCGTACAGATCTTCTTTCGCATGGACACAGATCCGTGCATATAACTTAAGGTAGCATTCTGGACACTTAGAACCGGATTCACAACTACGTATTTATATACTTACGTGCCTAGGTTTCCGTGGCGAGATACTACGCATTCGTAGTAACTTTTTGGCGCTGCCTACGTAGCGTTTCGTTACATGCGGTTTTTAAATGCGTAGTATCTCACCACATAAGTACATAAGTATATAAATGTGTTGTTGTGAATCCGGTCCTTAATTGTCCAGAACTCCATAAGAAGGTGGGGAGTGATAGGGGCGTAAACTCTCCTCCTCCATACTAAATATAAGATTTGCATACGTAAGTTGCATGCAAATCTGAATCAGGTCCAATGATTGCTTGTACTGCACATAGGCACAACAGGAGCTAGAACAAAGAAGAGACCCAAATGGCTAATCCACTTGTGTTCACTTCCATGCACTCTGTGCTAGTGTAATGGGGTCCTGATTCAGATTTAATAAGAATTTCCGTATGCCTTCTCATATACTAATGTACGGATTGTCTGATACAATACCGCATGCTGGAGAGAAACCATTACTATTCCACGTGCAACTTTTTGTGTGTGGACTACAGCATCGTACTTAAGGGCTACACCCAGCCCTTACTGTATGTTTTAAATGCCAAAGGCCATCCACCATGCTTATCTTATATAATTTAATTGGGTGTAGTATCTTTGAGAAGATTAAGTATGATAATAAGGATAAGCCAGAGTGTACCAGTTTAAGAAGAGCATGTAGTCTAGCTGCTGCATGCAATATAACTTTTAGGGGGATAACACCTGGGGTCAGATTTACGAAGCTGCAGGAAACAAAAAGTGGAGATGTTGTCCATAGCAACCAATCAGATTGTAGCTGACATTTTCTAGTATGTAATAGGAAAGTGAGAGTTGGAATCTGATTGGTTGCTATGGGCAACATCTTCACTTTTTCTTACCCGCAATTTAGTAAATCTGGCTCCTAGGGCCTCATTCATTAAAGACGATTTCTACTAAATCGCTTCAAATCACGTGATTTCGAGCTTAAAAACTGGATTCATTAAGCACCAAAGCACACGATTTGAGTGTAATTTGGAATCGTCAGTGTTTACATCGCAATCCTGATTTTTTTTTATGTTAAACATATGTCAATTGCTATTCATTAAGGATGATTTCACTGAATCGCGGTGAAATCGCCTTTAAATCACAAAAAATAAAATTGCAGCCAGAGAGGTGCGATTTCATTTTTTGAGCTGTTTTTAAACTATAGGTGACATCAGAAACAGTAGAAGACTGACGTTACCTGTAGTATAAAAATAGTGCCCCCTAGCGACTTGATTGTCATAAGAAGATGCCGCGATGGAGGAAAGAACATCTTCAGCTGCGTGTCAACAGGAGAAGATGGTCCAAGCTGCAAGAAAAGACTAGAAGACATCTGTAAAAGAACATTAGAAGGCTTTCCAAGATGCGGACATCAAATGGTGAGTGTAAAAATATTTTTTAATATTTTATACACACGATACATTGCACACACTTCACTTACACTAGGAGAGATGACCACCGAAGGTAAGTGCACTCATGTTCTAGACATTGTTAGTAATAACCACAACCTTAAAAACCAAATAAATGAAATTACACTTAATGTGTTAAAATAACTAAATTGAAATAAATGTCAGACAACGGTAGGTCATAGAGGTAAAACTAAAGGAAATTTTTCAATATTTGAAGTCAATGACCCAATTTAGCTCTAGTTTACTACAGAGCAAAAAGGTCAAATTAATGTAATTGATTTTCCTGTAACCAAAATATGAAATCACAGTGGAACAGCGCACATATCTTATCTAGATTTAAGAAAGACCTTTGGCACTTTGCGGAAGATTGATTAGCAAGTTAGAAGTATTTAGATTGGATTTCAAACTATTTATATTGTACAGACTTTACTTTAGTGTGCCTTAGAAATGAACTTTGCAAAGTTATAGAAGCAGAAAAGTCCATGTGCAGTTTGCTGTTTTCAGTGACATAATGTGACAGTGATGCATGTTTTGTGCGAACATGCATTTAATGACTTATGATCTGTATATTATACCACACTGTACAGAATACCCAGGCTTTAATACAGTGCAGTAGTATTGAACTTGATTCATGACCATGGCCATGTGTGTGTAGAGTTTGTGTTCTTGTTGTTATATTATGTTGTGCAATCTGATACTGATTAATTTGTGCATCTTCAAAATAAAATAAAATAATATAAAACTGCATATTTTATAATAATTTCTCCTACATTTTATATAAAAGAAACCTCTAAAATTTGCAATACCTTATACCTCCTACTGTCTTATAAAAAAAATCTATGATCTACTGAAATTTGACATTATACATCATAAAGCAATATTACTTTCACCTCCATGAACTCCTTTATATTTTTAAATGTTTGTAGGACTCCTCATTGAATATGTCCAATAAAACACGACAATGCTAATCACATGCTTTGAAAATGTAACAATCATGTTTAACTGTCTGCTTTATGAAAGAAAAACTTGTCATCCCTCTTATGTGCAACTGCCAGTACTGTGTGACAAATATTTACTGTATACACTTTATTTTTCAGATTTTAACCACACTGGTTATGATGCTAGATTAGACACCAGTACTACTGTATGTAGTGTTGCAATGTTTCAAGCTATACATAATGATAGAAGCACTTTTCTGTCACGGCAATGGTTTATTGCATATCTCCCAACTGTCCTAGTTCAGAATTCGGTGGACTGTCCCATCTGCCTTCTAGCTTGGATTTTTTGTTTTTTTTTGTTTTTTTTTCTCCTTTTGGTCACTTTGGGCTGGATCCACACTTAGATAAGTGCTTGAACTTAGTTACACCTGGCTAAACCATGTTGATTTCAGGGGGAGTCAAGGTAATTGTATTCTTTGTATGCAGTGATATATCTTTGAATTGCTTACTGCACACAGATACTGACCAGCTTTACTATCACACTGTTATTTAGACTTGGGATAGGAAACATCACCTCTCAACTCTAATCTGTTTTGAACAGATGAAATATGACTAGCATTAAAGCAGCATGATTTATCCCAGCAGTGACTTTAAGTTCGTATTTTAAGTAGATTCTTAAGTGTGAATCAGGTCCTCTGTGTTCAGCCAGTCTTATTGAGCCCTCCTTCTAGGTTTATTAAGCCTTACTGCCCCCTCAATCTATGTCCAGCCAGCCTTATTTCCCCCTCTTAATTTTTCCAGTTAGCCTTATTGCCCCTTCCTTCTGTGTCCAACCAGTGGTGATTTTTTGCATGAGGAGCATACAAATCTCTGGATTTACTAAGGGGAGACTTCTTAAAATCGCTGGTGTTTGCCCTTAAAGTCTCCCGAGTTAAATCTCAGGGGGGTGAGTGGAGACTTTGCTAAAATCACTAGCAAATGGTCATGTAATCATGTGTTAGGATATAAGTGTAAATGTATTTGAGCTGCTTGTTAAGACTCAAACAAAGGCTATGGCTTTTTGTGTGCTGCATATGCATAGTGGATATTTAATTGGCAGTTTAGCTTTAATAAGGGCCACATAAAGGAAAGAGAAATATAACCATGATGAGCATAGATACAGTTGGTGTGTTACAGTATGTATAAGACTGCACATATGCCTACATAGACATGGATACACTAGCATAAACAGATGCATATTCTATTGAGCATATGCATATTCATACAAAGATTCCATGGTCAGGGAGATGCATTGAATAACACAGCTAGAGCAGCTATTGAGTTACAGATACAGTATCCCAGATAAATGAAACTATGTAATAGTAGAATGATATATATTTTTTATCTACCATACACAACATTTTTATTTACAGATTCCTATGACAACTATGACATTTAAATTTTATTTAAAGCAAACTCTGACTATTTACAGCGAAACAAGCATTTTCCCATAGATAACATTACAATAATAAAAATATCATTTCAGTAGTGTCCTGTGTGTGAAGCCTCACGAGTTCAAGTCAGAGTTTGTGGAGATTTTGCTTTAGTAAATCCGGAGACTTGCAAATCTCCGGTAAACTACTTCAACCTCTGGCGATTTTACTCAAATTATTAGTAAATAAGGCCCTAAGTCTGATCTGGATCAGGCCCATTATTCATAAAAACAGTACTGGTTATACAGGGCTCTGCAGGTCCAAATCTGATTCTGTACCTGTGAATTACATTACCTAACATATGTTAGGTTGTGTCATTCAAGGAAACAGATTTGGGGCTAGATTTACTAAAATTAAAAGTGGCTTATAGCAACCAACCAGATTTTAGCTGTCACCTTCCTATTATATACTAGAGAATGTCAGCTCAAATCTGATTGATTGCTATGGACAACATCTCTACTTTTCCAAACCTGCAGCTTAGTAAATCTGACCCTTGGTCTTACAGGGCTGCCAGAAGAGTCAGAGTCAATACTGTTTATTGGGACAGAAGTGGATGACTGGACATGTACAGAGGCACAAGTGGACGGTTGAGCATATACAGGGGACACACGTGGATGGTTGGGCACATACTAGGGGCACAAGTGGATTGCCAGGCATAAATTCTGGAGCACAAATGGATGACAGGGCACATACAGGAGCACAAGTAGATGGCTGAGCACATATAAGGGTGGAAGTGAATGGCTGGGCACATACAGATACTTCCCAACTTTCCCTATTTACAGGTGATTATCTGGGGTGGATGAAATCTGGACAGGAAAGGGCAGCATATGAGTTAGTCGCAGTGAGTTTTATTCTTTATGCCTCAAATTATGTTTTATGTTTTAAACGTTTTATACTGTTTACTATACACTGTTCAAAAATAAATGATAATCTGCTTCTTCTACAAATACACTATTATCAGTGAGTTATTTTCCTTTACTTTTTCTCTCTGTAATTTTTTAGCCCCTTTTAAAATGTATTACTGCAACATATATTATCTTTGAAATAGAGACCTAATTTGCTATATATGTAACAATATAACAGACTAAAATTATTCTGTACATTGACTTTGCCCTGTAGCTGAACATCTATAAATCAGTTTTAAATTGGTCTTTTTATGTACTACTTTTGATGAACGCAAAAGGAAAACTGCCTGATTAAGCCAAGGTAAACATTAATTTTACCAATACAATAGTTCATATGTCACCACATGTGGTATGATGAATGTTTTTCTGCTTTCATTGTATACTTCATACATTATTGCACAAAGTAATCAAAGATTTCAGCAACAACATACTGTAACATTATAAGGCTTTCAATAATACTAAAGGATGGTGGCCCTGCTTCACATTGAGCATTTCAGCATTTCTATGCAAGAGAAGATACAAAACTGCCACAAGAAACACACTTTTTTCTGCAAACCAATATATCTATTTACTCAGGGGAGTTCGTTGTACTTTAGCCATGAACTGCTACTGTGATAAATGGTTTGCTCTTTTAGGCATTTTTCAATCAGACATTACATTGCTGCACTATTGCAAGTGTTCCGCTGAGCTACAATCTTGTAAGATGAAAGTCTATGACTATGCATACTAATGTCTGATTACATTTGATGTTGCTCCTTCTTACTAAGGCACAGAACAATCCAAGCCCTCTGGGAAATAGAAGCCACAACATAACACATTTATTGAAGGACAACTATTTTGTTTTGAATTATATTTTTACAAATGTATGTTTTTTCTTACTTGTAAAGGATGAAAATATAAATAGAATTTGCCGGAGTTTTTTGTTATTTGTTTTGTTTTATTAGATTTTTTCCCTATTTTACTATAAGCAAGAAATAGAGAAATACATAGAAATGAAATGGTAAACATACAACATGAATAAATGTCAGCCAAATGTTTGAGAAACAGATTTCCTATTTGCAGTTCAAATATACTGTATGTCAGAAAAAGTATTTTTCCATATTCCAGCCTAGAATTTTACATAATATTCTGGTCTGTTACTTATTAGACTCACATTTACTTATTTGGATTTTTACATATTTTCCACATGTTATAGCACTGAAACGTATTTTGTTTAAATCTAAAGTCAAATATTACAGATTTACAGATGGAGGGAATCATATTGAGTTGTGCATATTGTTGCCTCATTTTGTGGTGCAAAGCCATTACATTTATGACCCTCTACTCAATTGCACACACTTATGGAAAATTCTCTAAGCTTCTGAAGTGTACAGGTGCATTACTAGCAGTAAATACATAGGATAAGATCCCGAGTTAATAGCAACAGTAAATTTCTGCTCTATGTGCGCATAAATTCTATGTTTGGGTTCTGTGCATGCGTATATAGTGTGTAGTCATATTGAAATGCTATATGCTTGATTCAGTACTCTTGCTTGATCTTGACAGTTAAGACAGCTTCAAAAAAGGTGCAATTTTGCAAGTTTAAGTGGGCGTTAAGTTGAATTACAAAGAACAGTATATAAGCATTCCTAAGCACTTGCAAGCAGTCTAGAGTTAAGAATGGTCATCCTTAGCTGCACACACTGGAGCTGATCCAGAAGTGTGCTTCCACCTATTTTTTAGGGGAAAGCACATTGGGAAACCACTTTGCACATGTAAAGAACAGGCATAAGTGCAGAATGATGGGCACACTCTTGGCCATCTGACTGTGCTTGCATCCGTGTGCTCTGTGCTAACAAAAAAACAAAAAGGGGAGTTCCGCTGCATTCAAATTAAAATGGGGACAGATAAGTGCTGCTGTGAGCACAAGTAGCTTGCCGGACTCCATGCGCATCCATCTAACTTTTACAATATTCTTATGCAATAAATGGCCCTTCTTTTTATACAGTAAAATAACATTAGTGAAATTTGGTGTGTATTGGTTTAGTTATTTCTGTATATGTATAGATGGTGGGGCTAATTATTCTAGGTTAATTACAGCTGTATATGCCTTTAAAACCTGTGGTATACAGGCATGGTGCAGCGATTTATTACACATGCCATACCCAATACATTTGCAACAGCTCTAATTATAATGGTTTAATATGTGCACAATTAGATTTCCTGCCAAGTTGGCTACATCCATAAGTTATAGATACATAGCTTACATGTAAAAATGTAGGCACTGACAACATAAAACCTGTAGTTGCAGGCCTCAGGCAGTGATTAACAACAACAGGTAAATCAGGGTAACAGCCTCACTGCGGCCTTCAGAGAGTATCTCAGTTCCTTTTGATGTTTTTTCCAGTTGCTGTTAGTACTTACCAGTATTGCCTAGTGAAACGTTTTATTGAATATTACTTATTGTTTTAATATCATTGACAACTTTATGTGTGGTATTGATATTAAAAAAGTGCAAACATTGAAACATGTCTAAAATCCACACATTTATATAATTCTTTATGGGGAATAAATGTTGATATGTTATTTAATATTTTATTTATTAACATTTTTATACAGGCACATCAAATAACATAGCTTTTTGCAATTTTTACACAATCATTGTCTTTAGTTTCCGCCCCACTGAAGCTTATGGACTGTATTCACAGATCCATATTTACTATGTGCGCTTTTATGCACGCACATAGCAAGGCAACACCCATGACACTCCCCTAGCACGGCTGGTTTTTCGGTGACTTACGCCTCCATAGGGCATCCATAACTATACATGTGTACTTACACGCGTATGTTAGTTCTGTAAGTGCATTTTTTTTAACTAACCACGCCCTCAAAAGCCCATTTAAATGCCTGCCCCCGCCCACTTTCATGTAACTTCGAAAGATACGGAAAATAAACACGCCTCTCCGTATGTATGTCCCCAAGTGCGATTCGCAAGTCCGTGTCTAAAGTACTTTCGTGCGTAAATACTACGTAATTTGCGTGGAAAAAGTTACTACACATGTGCAGTTAATCCGCTAACAAAATACACCTGCAATCTGATGCAAAAACGTATCTGTGAATACGGCCCTATATTATTTAGCGTGTTCACAGTTAGGCTTACACTGGGGTCACTCTTTGCAGTGGATACAATAAGATATTCCCAACTCATGTACTTATGGGGGCAATGGACCTGATTTACCTGAAGAGTTAAATTGCAAACTTACCTAAATATATGCACACAAAAAAATCTGCAATACCGATTCAGAGAAAATAAAGAACTCTGTTAGCCACTCTACCTGTGTTGGAGTGCTATGTAAGGACCTAAGTGCTAAAAATAGCTTATGATTCAAAGATAAATAAGTAAACACACTGATTAGAATTTGGAAAAGTAAATACATTTTTTAATCTAAAAACAGCACGTGAATCTAGAAACAATTTGATCTAAAAACAACTCTTATTAACATATGGAAACAAAAGTAACCTTTAAAAATATTACTTCAAATAAGAATAATCATGACTTACATAAAATACATATAAATGCATAATGCATGAAGTTAGAAATACAATGATTCACTACATATAAAGACTTTCAAAAACACCTAAAAAATAAACATTAAAAAATATAAATAACACAAACAACCAATACAGTTCAATAAAAGAAAATGTAATGATGTTTGTTCAATAAATTTAAAGTGAATTAAACGGAAAAAAAAAACCTTCCCAACTATAACTAAATAATGGCATCTTTACAATATTTGCACAAAATGTAAAATCAGCATAGGATTAAATAAACGTGCCTTTATTTGTTTCATTTAAAAACACATCCATTGATTATAAACAAGCAGAAGTTGTGGTCTGAACTAAGTAAGAAGACGCATGGTCTCACAACAAACAATATGGTTCTTCAACTTATGAGTGTTAGAGGGCTACCTTAACTTGTCCCGTGCATATGTTAGTTTGCTAAGGCCCTCCTACTTGTGAATCAGTCCTAACTATGTTGGAACTCTCATCCAGTACATTAGTATACCGATGCATGAGTCAGTCCTAAGTCTGACGTCCATGTATGTGAATCAGTCGCCCATGGTCTCCATGCATATATTTGGGTTCTGGGCATGCACAATTTAACTAATTCTATTCTACCGTAACCTCGCTCAGCCAGAGGAGGAGGGCAAACAGACTTATCCAGCACCCCAGTGAGTACATAAGTGAAGGAACAACAGTAAAAGGAAGAACATCTAATGAATAATCAAGAAGCCTAGAGAGGAGACTCAGACACAAGTTTAAGCTGCCATTTATTGTGAATTAATTAATTCATTACTGAACTTGTGGTGGAGGGGAGCCACTACTAAACTTTTAGCGATCTTACCTCAAGGAAACCTTTTTTTTCCCTCTCTCTATATCTACATTCCCAGAAACTTGAACTTGGAAACATATTGATACATTGTTTATTATCCATTTGCTACAAACCCACTACAATGAAATGTGAATACAACAACAGATGAATATGCAGCCATAGGATTAACAAGAAAATCTACACTGAGATAGTTGTCTCATTGGGTTGTTTTTTTCTACTTTGTTAATATATTGGCAGGAACATAGCCTCATCCAGCTATATTTTGAATTAATAATTAGTCTCATTTGTTAGTATATATTTTTTTACATCAAAATAAAATTTGGTTCTTACATATTTTGCATATATATTAGTGGACATCTATATATCAGTATTCTGTCACATATAACTCCTCCTAGTAGTGATAATAATTGTTATATTTAGAGAATTCCTATAGCCATAGCTATTGATTCAATAAATATTGTCATTAAACCTTGTAGGTATATCTCAGCAATTTTATTGTGCTTGATATGTATTAATATAGTTGTCCACACTGGGACTTCAATTCCCCAAGGTAGATTGTAATAATGATGTCCACAATTAATACAATAAAACTACTGGAGATCCCCCAGACTTAGTAGATATGGCAAGTCGGCATATGTGTAGTCTGACTATACTAGAAAAATAAAGATTGGTAATATCAAATAAAAAATAAATCAAATTAATACATAAAGTAAAACTAATGAAGTAAGATTTATACATAAAGAATAAATAATGTCTATGGTGTAAAAAGAATTTATAAGAAGACCAAACATATATGGTACTCGGGAAATTGCTCCATACTTTAATGTGTGTACAAAGAGAAAAATATTACATTTTTATCTTAATGTGAGCAAATGAGATGACTATAATATAAAAGTAGACTGAAGGGGGATACTCATAACATAAAAACAGTGTGTAGACAGGTGAAAGAAAAAAATAATATGTGGAGCGGATTATGTGTAGTGTCAAATAACACTAAATAATGAAAATGATGGTGAAGATTAGTGAAAAGTATGTAATGACTGATAACAAAAAAGTGTGATGAAGTGTGATAGAATAAATAAAAATCACAATTAAAAAAGAATAGGTGACAGATAAATGTGTAAGATGGTTAATGAAGAAAAGTATAACAATCACAATAACTCAACCAAATGATTGATTTGTTTGATGATTAAACAAATATTTAATATGTGAGACAAAATAAAATGTAAGGTTTCAAGTGGCCAAAGTACAAAAGTATAATAAAGATAATATTTAAAATATAACCACTAAAAAATAAGAAAAGAAAGGTGTGGATAACAAATATGCAAATATAAGAGACCTCAGTAGGAAAAGGGAATCGTATGATATTAATGAGGAAAAGAGGGACGCTAATTCAAACTTGTGAATTAAGTATGGTGCAAATATTATTCAATTAGAAAAAATAAATACAAAAAAATCCCTAAGACTATATCTAGACTATTTTGGTGAAACTAAGTGATTTCCAAAGACCATCTAATCATATAACGTATCCCATTAGTTCTCATGTAATAGGGTCAGAATCCCGGATTCACACCTCCGGACGTATTGCATATACATCCGTAAATGACGATAATAGCTACTACGCATGCATAGTAACTATTTTACGTAATCTACGTATCGTTTTGTTACGTAGATTAATAATATGCAGTCTTAAAGACCGCATATACGCAATCTAAGTAAAAAAACGATATGTAGATTACGTAAAATAGTTACTACGCATGTGCAGAGTACATCTCTAGCTACAAGCACAAGGTAGTAATTGATTGAAAATAGTGGTAGGATCCAGTTTTCCTATTGTTTTTAAACTCATAAGTGTCATAGGGTACCTAAAAACTAGAGGCGGGTCGGGGGATGGAAGAGTGAGTTAGGTGAGCATCTGCAGGCACCTAACGCACTCTTAAGTGTGAATCAGGTCCATATAAACTATCCAGACAGACTTTCATATTTTTGACAGGGAAATGGCCTGCATATCAGCCACTATTGTTGTAGCTTTGGAAATAATAGCTTGTACATAACAGAAATTTGAACATTAAGCCAAATCCCACTATTCTATTGCTAGAGACTAACTTTAGGGTTGTTGGCAGTTATCTGTGAAATCTGAGAATTGTAAATAATAAACACTATCCATTAACTAAACTGTCTTTTATTAAAAAAAATGGCAGACAACTGGATCCAGTGTGCAGACATCTGAATGCAGGATACAGTTGCATCCCCACTTTTTTCACAAATACTGAGCTATCCCACTACTAACCACTTTCACAGAAAGACTTTTGATACCCATACCCTACTTAAAATTTTCGAACTTGTGCAGATGTAAAATGCCAGCTTTTGAGAAGTGTAATTCAGTACACACACCTCTTCTGTACATTATAATACCAAGTGACGTCCATCTGCAAGCACAGCCAACTCCACTGGAGAAACTGTAATTCATCGGAAGCCTGCACAGAGCAGATTGCGTTCTGATCATGTCGCATGGATGCATGTGCATTTACTGAATGCAAAAATGGATCAGGTCAAACATGAATGTACAGGGCTGGATCTAAACTTTCAAAAACGGGACATGTTGCGATTGCTAGGATTGGTAACTCACATGTTGCAAGTGCCACATTTCTAGGATGGATAAGGATCCTCTGTTCTGGGAACATTCTGAAGGCGAGACTGAAGGGGGCAGGAAGCAGCAGCAGAAGCAATTCCACTAAGTAGGAGGGGGAAAGTATGATGATAGTATAGTGTGGGCTTGTCAAGAACACTTCACACTATCCAGACTTCCATGCCTTCCCCATTTTAAGTGAGAATGACTCAGAAGTTTGAAGGTAAGTGTAAGGTATTGTAACGCCATACGAGCACTCACATTTAAGCCTGTATCAGGCAAAAATCCGGTTTATACCTACTGTGCTCAGAGCACTGGAAGTCTGGATATACTTTATAATTACTAAACAAATACCTATGCTACAGACATGGAATTTTGTTTTTATGGAGATGTAATAAATGAACACACTTGGCTAACTGGGCTAAATCAAAATTTATTGGGAGAAAAGGGTTCACAGGGGTCAATATTTATAACACAACCTAGTAGCTTTAGTTATCTTAACTATATTAATTAGTTACTTGCCATAATTATTATGTACTAAACCCATGTGACATTTTATCAGGTGACTTGAAATCACTCAACAAACATTATCAAAGGACAACTAAAGAATATAAGGTCATTTTCTAAGTTGTATAATTTGAAAAAAAAATGCACACAGATTGCCCTCCAAACAGCTAGAGAAATATTGCTTTTACCTTACACTCACAGCATATACCAGACATTTTGCAAACATTTTATATATAGTTTTGTACTGCTAACAGCTCAATCAAAATATTGGAATTTGAAGGAGAAACAATGCACATATTCACAGATCCTATTGGTTGATTGTATGCTTGCAGAGGGATTTCTTTTACTTCCCATTGCAAAAAAGCTGCTTTTTATGATAAGCAGACAATTGTGGTACTAGGTCTGTTTGTCAACCTAGATTGATATGTATTGATAAAATCCAGTTAATTTAGAAAGATAAACTGAAAGTGTTATTATACCAGTGGCAAAACTATTATAATTGGATATAAAAACTATATAAAGGTTAAACAAGCATGGGTTTGAAATAAGTTTCTACTGATCTACTGATCTGACTGCAGTGGTTACCCAGGTCCAATGTTGGATCCTCACTACATCCAGAAATCTGTAGGTGTAAGTGAAGGCTACTCCCTCACCAGAAAGGCTTTCTGCCAGGTGATCGCTACCTTAACTCTTCTGCACTGTCCCTAAATAACATGAAGATAGCTTGCAAGTCTGAAGTCAGACCTAACTGTACTATTACAATGTCTCCCCCCTTCCACAGAGTAGGAGCGCTTTTACTCTCAAAATGTCCCACCGAGTTTTAACCTTGTTGGAATTTCGAATCATGAGCAGTCCGCAACTTTCCATAAGGGGGTGTTTTACGATCATAGGGCCGGATACACACTTGAGTATGTCAGGCCACTAACACACGCAAAGTGGCATGCTGATTGTACAGTGTGGGAGGGGTATCCCACACTTGTGGATATTAGCGGTCAAACGGACGGCTGATCCACACGATTTACCTAAGGAAGGCTTAAAGCCTGCACGAGAGAGGGGAGTGACAGGGGCTCTCACACCCCTCTCTCTATTGGACGGACAGACTTCCGCAAATACGGAAAGCATGCGGGAGTCTGGATCCGGCCCATAGTAATAAAAAACACCCTTTTGTAGGAAATCTGGATCCCAAGACCCTGTTTATGCATCTCTGACAACAATGCATGATGGAACATTATTTTTATCCTTTACTTGTTTGTTAGCAACGTTACTTCACCTTTTTTTTTTATTATTTTTAAGTGATTTAGTGTAAACTGGTTGTTTTAATTTAATTTTTTCCCATATCTTAGATGTGCAGAGAGAATACATCAGCAAAGTACATTTGAAAAGGGATGTATTTTCTGGAACAAAAGTTGTATTTTTTAAATACAGACTGCTGAAAGCTCGTTTTAAACTGTCTCCATTTTGAAAATGAGTATTACAGGGGGAGTCTATAGGGAGTTTTATGGTTAGGAGTCTATGGGGTGCTATAGGGTTAGGCTGCAGGGAAGGGAGTCTTAGGGTTAGGCTGCGGGGACAGGAGTGTTAGGGTCAGGCTCATGGGAAGGGAGTCTTAGGATTATGCTGTGGGGAAGGGAGTCTTATTGTCAGGATGTAGGGAGGAAATTATTAGGGTTAAGGTAATGGATGGAGAGAGTTAAGGATTAGGATAAGAGTCGGGGTTACATAAATACTTACTATTCGCCACTGCTTCTTCCTAATTTGAATAATCGATTGCTTCTCCTCGGCGAGGCAGAAGCAATTGATTTCACAGCTGGTTTGGAACTGGCTGATATAAAATGGCCCTTTTGAAAAAGCAGAACCACACCCATTTCAAAGTACATTCAATATTAATTTATTGCAATTCTTTTTACACAGTCATCCGCTCTAGGACCTAAGATCAGCGACTGTTTTGTGCTAGAAAGAAAGCCAATTGTTTACCTCTATTCTGTATGTTTGAAACAGCACACTATTAATTGCTGTAATTATAGGCATAACCCATTTTGATCTGCATTGGTGACAATGTGAGTGATTTGTAACATAGCAATTAGCATCAATTAGTTAACAAATTAAGAGATGTGCTAAAATAAAACTGAATTTTTATTTTTATTTTTCAGCAAATAGAAATAATCATTAAACAAGTAACAAGTAACAACTTAGTTGTATAACCTACAACACGCAGAACCATGTTTAATACAAGACCACTTTGTGAAAATATGTATCTATAATATTATGACAGCACCCCCATGTGCAGAGTTTAACTGAATGATAAATGTTCACCAGAACTCTAAATGGTGATGTCTAAGTCTGTATGGGATCATATACTTTAATAATAAAATCATATCTATCTGGGTTACTGCCGATATGATTGGTGTAAAAAAATATGAAATGCATTTAAGTAATTGGTATGAATAAATAACTATATCTGCCAACAGCTGGCCACACAGGCATACTACAATTGCAGTTCTATGTCATTTAAGCAACTGCTATAAACACAGACAAAACTGGTCTTTCTTGCTATAATATAATTACCAACTTTTTAACCACTAGCAGAATGGTGATTCAAACTCCTTAAAAGGGGAAAAAGCATTTGTTTGAAACAATGAAACAAGAATCAGAAAGTATATGTGAAAGAATCTGTAAAACAAAATAAATCCTATAGCAATCAATGCAGGTGGTCTAGTAGATGATACCTGAAAATATCTGAAACAGTTTCAAAGACTATTTGAAACTCCCACCTCAAGTCCCTGTGTGCCAATCTATAGCATGCCATAGGATTCAACGTAATTGTAGTGTATATAATCTCCACTCAGAGGTCCATTAAACAGTAGTGTCTTCTTGCTGCACCAGTCCATGGCTGATAGATCCCTGTAGCAAAGTGTGCCGGTGATATCATTGTCATAATGGATCTCTTTTCTATAACTATACAGATTTGTTTATATTTTATATATATATTATAATGTGT
>WWET01000467.1:49209-61559 GCA_011038615.1 Limnodynastes dumerilii | reverse complement strand
ATAGCACTCTTTATGAAGGAAATAGCGCCCTTTCCTTGAGAAAACCACATACGGCAAAACACGCGTCGGTAAGGGGGTTGCGAGGTGCACCTCGGCAACACTTTGTTTTTACATTTATATTTACCCCTTAATCTGCTTTATTACCTGTTTTATTATATTGCATATGCAAATGTCATTGTGCACATAGAGCATATCACTGCATTTTTTTCCACGTTAAATTAAAGTACTCAGCTGTTGCTATTTGCTCGGCTTCTGTATGTACTTGCCATACTATACTAGATGTGCAGATGCTACTGTTTACATGGTTATATATCATCTTGCTCTGACACGTTTTGTACCACAACATTCAGCTGTGTTTGATTGCTATATCACATTATGGATGTAAACACTATTTTATATATGGAATATACTGCTTTATTCTTATAAATGTTTTGTTATAGCACCCTAGTTGTGGTTGGGCACTTATAGTTTAGTATAGGGGAGATAAGCCTGGTTTGTGGGTACAAAGCAATATAATCCTAATTAAACCAGGGACTTATTCTAGTGCTGCTCTGAACTGTTTAAATGTTATACTTTTTTTGACTACTTGATTATTTGCAACATTGATGCAAGCAATCAGCAGATCTTTGAAGTTAATCATTTATATTTGCACAAATATCTGAGGGGCAATATGGTATATATAATTGTTTTTAATATTTTGCCTTCATCAGAATATTTTAATGTAATGTAATAAATGTTGTTTTAGTTTCTCTATGGCTCCTGCTGTAATTGATTAATATTGACAAAATTATTTTTGCCACTACTGAAATTGGTGTGCACTTAAAAGATGGTCTATTTCCTTTTTCTCCACTTTGAAATAAAATATTCTATTTATGTTTGCAATATATCCAACTCATATTACAGCATGAAGATTTGTCATTGACTGAAAGATTCTGGTAGTTAATGGGAAAGTTGAACGCTTTGAATGAATTTGCTGATATTTATGCATAACTACTAATACCTAGAATATCTGTATCTATGTATATTTAAAAAAAATAGGAGGTATTCTAATAAAACAGAACTTTTCCAGTCATGCTGGTATTAATGGACGGTACAACAACATGGTAAATAAGCAGAAGCTGGGGACAGAGCAGAATACACAGGGGTAGTGGGAAAGGGAAGGAGCATAGAGCCTGTAGCAGCAGGGACAGAGTGGGAATTGAATTTGTAAATGTCAGTAAAAATATAGTATTTACCAAAGTACCTGCTGACATAACAAATGTCAAATTAAAACCCTGTTGACAGAATCAAAGGCAAATTTATGATGGCCTGACTTATGGTAGCATTGTGTATTTTCTGATTGTGACCAAAATTGGTACAAGTAGGACCACCTAGTTTTTTGTTTTGTTTTGTTTATTGTTTCTTTTTTTACATTGAAGAAATAAGAATGAAAGAGAGCAAGACAATCAGTATAAAGATTTATATACAAATGTCATATTATATTATTATATTATATTAAATGTCATGTTATAATATATGCAATATAAATCCTTTATTCTGACTGTAGCACTGCCTTTTCCTTCAATGTAACTTCTTAAGGGGTCTAGCAACCACCACACAGCTACCATAACTAATAAAATATTTAAGTTGCTGGAACAAATTGGAAATTTGAAGTGTCTTTGTTGAATGGGGAATTATATATTTTTTGTTCCCAACAGCATTCACAGCTGGGCACTGTGGGAAACATAAAGTCAGGAGGCACTTCTTAAAGCTTCCAATATAACTGTTTTTGATAAACATCCCGTCAGCTGCTTTCCCAGACATGCTTCCAAACAATAATACACAAAATGGTTGTTCCTGAAATAACATTTTAATCCTGAGCAGGTGTATGAAAGGCATGGGGTAATCTACAGAAACAAGAAAATAGAGCTCTCTTGTTATTAACCATTAACCAATACCTATGCTATTCTATCTGTAAAATAAAACGTAAAATGTGGAAATGTAAAAGTAAAAAAAACTCCCTGCTGACCCAAGATGACAATCCTATTTCTCCCTAGCTCCACTACTGTCCTTTTTATTTAAATAAACTGTCCTGGTAACCCTGGATGCACTTTTCTGCAAAAAATGTATCTAACCCTTAATTAAATATATCAAGTGAATCTGCCATCACATCCTTCCCTGGCAGTGAATCCCATATCTTGCCCTTACTGTAAAGAACCCTTTCCTTTGCTGGTTGTGAAACGTCCTATCCTCTAACCTTAGTGGGTGTCCCTGTGTCCTGTGTAAAGTCCTTGGGGGAAAAGTTCTCTATATTTGTTCCCTTTCTTGTTCCAAAATGTCTTTTTTATGGAGAGGTGCCCAGAACTGAACTTTGTATTCAAACTTTGTATTCAGGATGAAGCCTTACCAATGATTTATATAGTGCCAAAATTACACTGTTTTCCCTTGTATCTATGCCCCTTTTTATACATGCTAATACTTTATTGGCCCTTGCAGCTGCTGCTTGACATTGAGTATTATTGTTAAGTCTATTGTCCATGAACACTCCCAAATCCTTCTCCATTAAAGATTCCCCTAAATGTACCCGATTTAATTTATAGATTGCATATTTGTTTTTGATGCTTAAATGCATAGTTTTACATTTATATATGTCAAACCTCATCTTCCATTTGGCCACCCAACCCTCCAGTTTATTCAAGTCCCTCTGTAGAGAAGCTGTATCCGTTAATCATTTTATATAAAATGAGTAACAGATACATTATTCTGTAATAAAAGGAGTGAGGATGTGCTATGACATCAGTGTCACTACTCAGTAGAAGCTGGAGGTGACATGAAGGAAAGAACAGCAAGAAACAGTACAAGGTAGTGAGAAAAACTGGGATTAGATATGGAAAGATGGAGAAGGGGTTCTGTTTTAAAAGAGGAGGTCATCTAAAGAGATAAAGGTGAGGAGATATGTATCTTATTTTTGTAACATTGAACATTTTATAGAAGTACAGTTGCAAAATAGATGTTAATAGGGTAGACAAATGTTGAGAAGTAAGGGACACGGTGACCCCCTCCATGTCTGGTGGGACTACCCCAGGACTAATTGGGAATCAATTTTTTTCTCTCTTTTTGGAAATTACCAGGGAACTGGACCCCTCTTCTGGCTGTTCAATATCCATGAGTTCTCTGCCACCCAATACAAATGCTCTCTCTTGAGGCAGTTCGGCCAAAGCCCTTATCCTACTACACTGGAAGTCCCCTCATCCACCCACAATTCGAGAATGGCTAATAAAGACCAACTTTTTTTCAGCTATATACAGCTTGACCTCTGACCCTGGCTATGAATGATTCAGGGACACCTGGTTTAATTGATTAGAATTCAAGGCCATGGACCACTATTCTGAATTAATGCAATCCAACCCAAATGACTTAGACCTTCACTTTTAAGTAACAATCAAGGCCATTTCTATTTGCATTCTTTTAGTTTAGTCTCCTATGCACTGGCAATGCATCCTCCAATTTTTTCCCTTCTCCTACAACCCATGGTAAAAGTGGGGACTTTACCAGGTAGCAACATGGGTAACGAGCCAGGTAGCAATGCACTTCTCAGGCTCTCTCACTAAATTCCATCCCACTTACTTCCCCCCTGTGTATTGCAAAGAAAATAATGTGGCTGCTGCATGCAATATAGACTGTAGGGAGGTATATTTATAATGTGAGAGTTTAATAAGGAGAGTATTCCAATAATCAATGGGGGAGAGGGTTAATGCATGAATGAGAGTATTTGCAGTGCCTTTGTGAGATATTTGCATGTTCTGAATTTTTTTTCAGGTGTATGCAACAGGATTTAGACACAGATTGTATGTGGGAAATAATGGACAGTTCATTGTCAACGCTGACACCTTTGCATTGAGCATTATGAGTAGGGATTATTTCAGTGTTATAAACACAACCAAGGATAAAGAACCCTGAAGAGACCAAAACTAATAATGGTGCACTCCAAACCTAAATTAAATCACAGTCAATAAATCTTTATTGTAGTCAAATGTGATAGAAAATATATCTCAACGTGATTAAAAAGAGACATCAGGACAACAATTATCACATAAGACAATTACATATTAAAAGAAAGAAACTCAGACTCCACTGCTCCACTGAATTCATTAGTAATAATTACATACAATGCATGAATAAATAAACAAAAAGACCACCTCACATTGGGGTTTCACTCCACAAGGGAGCCGCTATCAGACCCTACCAGTGGAGACCATTCACAATGAAATGCAGCATGGTGATCAAAGTAAACAGTCAGTGCGGGAGTCTGGAGCAGCGTGTCAGCGTGGACCGACACATGTTTTGCTAGAGGCGCTTTTTCAAGGTGTAGTGTCTGGCTTGGAGAGGTGTCTTTATATCACCAGGTTGAACTGACAGATGCGGCTGTTGGATATCAGAAGTCCAGTAATTACATATGTGGCGGCTGAGCATGAGGAGAGGCAAGGAAATAACGGAGCTGTAAGCTAAACAAAAAGGCAGTCAGTTCAAAGTCCAAAACAACAGAAATAATGTGATACTATTGCCACACTGTTACAAATACTACCGCTATGCTGTAAGAAGATGTCACATTTACATATTAGTTGCCTATACACTATGGCAGATTTGAAATTGGATTGGTCCTACATATTTCAGGGATTTACAATTCCACCCATTGGTACATTTCACATACTTTATCAGTTAAAGATGGACTACAATAGCAAAACAAGCCTAGGTTTGGAGTGCACCGTTATTAATATTGGTCTTTTCAGGGTTTTTTATCCCTGGTTGTGTTTATCTTGCTGTATTTGTTACCAATAGGTTGCACCCACTGTAGCAACTTCCATATGTTAGGGAGTTTCTCAGTACCTAATTCAATTTGAATACTAATATCACTGACCCTGATTGGTGTGGTATTGCTTTTTCTATATTGTGATTATTTCAGTGTTGTCAACAGAGAGAGAGACCAGATAGGTAGCTTTTATTGGCATTATTATTAATTCTGTTTTTTATAGATTGAGATCTGAAATCCAAATAACTTTATTAGATGTCCAAGGGAAGCGGTCTAGAAAGAGAAGAGCAATGAACCCAGCACTGAGCTTTGTGGTACTCAAACAGATAGGGGAGGAGCAAATGAGGTGGATCCAGAGAGATGAAAACTAAAAGAGCGATTAGATAAATATGATGGGAAACAGGAAAATAATACCTAGGAATTTGTATGGGAAGACAATGGTCAACAGTGTTACAAGCAGCAGAGAGATCCATGAGAATTAGAAGACAGTATTGACCTTTAGATTTAGCAGTGATTAAATCAACCAGAATATAAAAGCTGGTGGATTTTGTGCAAGAGGACTCAGATGTATTGAAAAGAAATTTGGGTTAGAAACCTGAGTAGAAATGAGAGATTAATAGTATGATTGTTTGGCATTGTCCAGAGCATTTGATAAGTGTGACAAGTGTTTGTGTAAGTTAAAAAGTCATAGGAGAATGAGATATGAGAATGAGATACTGTATGTGCCTTATGGGAGAGTCTTTTAGTGTGTCCTTAGTGTGCCATGACAGACACTGATGTTTTCATGGTGCAAAATAGATAGCTGGAGTAACTTGATCTAGCATGCAAAATTTAGCTGTGTTATAAAGTATGCATCCGGTCCAAAATCAGTAAGCCATGTTTCTGTTATTGCAAGAACGTTAAGGTTGTTAGATAGAAGTTAGAGTGTGCATTCCATAGGGTACATTTAAGGTTTTTGAGAGTGATGGGAGTCAGGTGATGTGTTTGAGGCTGGACAGATTTCTATATAGTGGTCTGAATGTGAGTGATTTGCATGAGAAAGGTGAGGAGGACCTGAATTTTGAGATACATTGCCAGATAACAGAAGAAGAAAAAGCTAAAGAAGATGATTGTGCGAGCTTGGGAATGCATTATTGAGGTTACTGTTGAGGATATTTGAGAAAAACATTTAAGGTAGAAAAAGAGTTCATGTGTGTTTATTAGTGGAATGTAGAGCAGAGCTGAGCCAATATAGGTAAAGGGATGTAAAGGAGGGAGATTAAAGGAAGTTATGATGTGGAAATAAATGTTTTGCATGTATAGGAAAAATAAAAGTATGGTAAACATTGCTGGCTGGAAAAGTACATGTAGTTTAAATGCATTAATATTAATAAAAATTTAGAGGTTGTCATAGTGTGACTGTAGAGGATAAAATTGGAAATATAATGAAGGATTAAAATGCAGAACAATTTAAAAAAGCATGGATATGAAAGCAGAAAAGAAAAATAAATGGTGGTGCAAGCGTTGTGAAGATGAATGGGTCACAAACATAAAAACATGCAGTCTATGAATAATAAAACCTATATAATTGGCTGTATATATCCAACCAAAGAAAGGACATTTACATATAAAATAGAGTACTGCAGGTATAAAATGACCAATTCCCTTATATTATGGAAACAGCAATATAAGAGGTATCCTTTAATATTAAAAAACATATATATGTGTTATTAAATAGTCGGGGAGAGTGTAAGACATGCAAGGAAGCAAAGGCAAAGATCAAGTCCTCTTAATGTGCCTCCCGGAAAGCTCTTGGTGTCAGAGGAAAGAAGATTAGACACTGTGAGACAGGACAAAGGATATGGTACTTCAGGCACCCACCTTGAACCACTGACGCATTTCAGAACCAATGCTATCTCAAAGTGTTTGTCTGATGAAAGCGGCTAGCTCTTTTTGAAGGCACGTGGGCTGTTTCAGCTGGCCATAGTGATTAGAGCAGGTGCATCTTATTGCCATGATACATAGTGCATCAGAAAAATTCATTACAATGAAGCATATAAATAAATACTATCTTTACAAAATTAGGATAAGATATTAAGTACTGTAGCATACATAAAAATGTTGAGCAACATAAAAATCTACAAACCACAAGATACCATATATAAATAGTCCTTCAGAGTTTAAGGGTACAAATAGAGCAGGTCAAGATACAGTACTAAAAATAAAATTTCTATAAAGCACCCAATCTAAGAAAAAAAAAATGATTACATGAACAGGAAAAAATAAATTGGCTAAATGGAATACTACCAGGATATATATCTGTATAGATCAACTAGGGATTTGCAAAGGGACTCCATGGGCCAGATTTACTAAGCTGAGGGTTTGAAAAAGTAGAGATTTTGCCCATAGCAACCAATCAGATTCTAGCTCTTACTTACCTATTACATGCTAGAAATGTCAATTAGAATCTGATTGGTTGCTATGGGCAACATCTCCACTTTTCCTTTCCTGCTGCTTGGTAAATCTGGCCCCTGGACTTTGTACAAAGTGAGAGGGGTGAATGATTCCCCCGTCCCTTTGTACCTCTTGTCCCCCTCTGCTACCATTTTACCCCATCCCCACCTCCCTCTCAAACTCTCACTGCGCTCTATTCCCTTCACCCTGATCTGCCAAGCTTGAGACCTTGCATTTTTCCTTGCTGTCTGTGCTTGCTTCGCTTTATTGTATTTTTGTGATATTTTTATATTTATATTGTATTTTATTATGTATTATGCTGTCCCTCCCTACCCTGTATGTCTGTGCTGTGTTTTGTAGTTGTATTTTGTACAGCGATGAGGACACCTTATAAATAAACGATAATAATAATAAAAATAATAATCACCTCTTCCCAGATTAACATAAATGCATCAACAACAATTATTCTCAAAGTATCTGTGTTATGTTTGTGGTATTTGCAGTTGGCTATGGAATTTCATGGTCATATGTCCCAAATCAAATATAGTCCAATAAATGTCACAATTGCTCCTTTACAACATGAACAGCATGTGGTGCCCAATTAATTTATATATGATGTCATTGCCCTTTTATGTAATTATACTCTCAAGAGGAACTTCTATATTGCTTATTACAAATGCAATGTCTTTCTTAATGCTAGCTCTCTACCAGTTGAACTCTAATGCACTAAAGCCGCACTCTGTAATACTATGCGTCTATCAATTGAATCAGATCAAAATTAGCCACTAATTAGCCACTAAGGACCATATCCACAGCTACGCTCTATGGACTGGAAGGTGCAGGCACCCTTCAGATTTTACGTTCTGAACTATGTTCCGTACATTGCAGTTTAAGTAGAAAGGGGCTGTGCTTCTAGTATTATCAGGAAGTCTCCCAACCTTATACTGGCCAAGGCTAGGCCTGCTTCGCTTCCAAGATCACATGAGAATGGGTCTAGCCAGGCTGGTATGGCTATAGGAGCTATAAACGGACTGGACTGGAACAGACTGGAAATAACTGAAAAAGATTAAAAACTAATTAAAAAACAATTTTAATTCAAATTCAAGATTTAGACCTTGAGGTGCTAAAATACCCATATAATAAATTACTCATATTTTGCACCTGCCCAACCAAGAAGACATCATTCTTATGCCAAGATTTCTTTAAAAAGTTTTATTCCTGATTAATTTACTATGGAAAAGGGATCACAGTTATGTGCCTCTTTGCAATGGCTTGTGTGGGCAGTGCTTTCTTAATATTGCATAAGTGTTCACCCCATCTAGTTTTAAGGGGACAGGACATCCTGCCCACACACTGTTTCACAAGAGCATTCTAGCAAATATACACAGTTATGAGAATTGCAGGTAATGTAATTTTTTCAATATCCCTATGATTATGGGAAAATTGGGTTACAAATGGGACTTGAGATATCCTTTCCTTGGATTTCCTATCCTTCGGAATCAGTAAAGAATCTCTTTGTTCGCACAGCAGGGGGCGAAACTAGTTTCCATGGCTGTGCCTCTCAATTGCGATAAAAAAAAGTCATTAAAATGAAATGAATTATTCTTTAGAATAAAATCAATACCCTCCAATAGAAAATCCTGAAGACCCTCGGAATACTTGAAATGTTGTTGAAAATCCTTTTGACTACATTTAAGCTATTATCATGTTCTGTGATTATATAGCTAACATCAGCAGTGACTAATTTGCTAAAGAAAAATGATATTGACACAGAAATTATGTAGTCCAAGGTTTGTAGAAAACAAAAGCAGTCACTAAAAGCATCAAGTAGAGTGGTAACTTATTGCAATGTACAGGCAGGGAGATAAAGAGAGAGAAATAAGCAGGTGTTTGAGGTGCAGAGTCATGTACTTCAGAAAAGTTTTTGATGAAAAAGAAGTTCTTTAGAAGCAGAGATGGGTGATATGTTGTTTTCCCCTGTTTTTGGCCCGGCGCTACCATTAGACAAAATTAGGTTCCCGCAAATAGTGTCAGGTCTGGGGGCAGGGATTGCGTCAAAAAGAGCTGTTGTTATGCACAGCAGGTAGGGAACTTCTACAGCCCTGCACCCCTGTTGTGTTCTTAGTGACTCCACTCAGCCTACAGTTTCCATCTGCAGTTGAGTATGAAGGCCAAGTCTTGTCTAGCATTCTCAGAGACCTAGCACTGGCCCTGCCTGTTCTCCCACTGTTTAGTGGATACATAAACAGACATCCTTTCACCCACTGTATGTCTCAAACACCTTGCATTTGCCAATCATCCATTCACACCCTTTCATGCCCTAGTCATTCTTTTAGCCAATTGTATGTCTCTGTGATCCTTTAACCCCCTTGTCTGTTTCCAGCAATCCTTTCTCTCAAGTCCCTGGCCATTTCTTATTGATATTTTAATAGACTTATCTTGGCTTTGCTGGTGTCCCAGTCCCTGTGTCTGTGCTGTGTCTGCACACCTGGAAGGAAGCTCTTTATTAAGTTAAGTATTGCAGCTGTTGCACTGCTTTAAATCGGTTTGCACCCCCTAGTGACTCCTCTGGGCCCGGGTTAACTGGTATGATTGGACATGGGTAATTAGTTCCCCCTTCTCTCTTGGCATCCCTGTTTGCAGCCTTCCCTTAACTACTAATTGAGGATAAAAATATGTGTAGATATAACCTTCAATACCCTCCTACAACTAACAAAGGTGCAATAAAATTCTTAAACAAGCATTCAAACCCTAATATGCCAGGCCCAAATTATTAAATAGTAACTACACAGCAATTAAAGGGTGATAGTAATGACCTAAATATTAAGCCTCAACCTGCATTATATAGTAACTATTACACAGCAGTGAAAGGGTGATTGTAATTATCTGTGAAAGAGAAGAAAAGGAAAAGCAGACATCAGTTAACAATGGTTGCTACTGCTAAATCTAATATATAACTCTGCTGTACCTCAGATTTTCTATTAGAACTCTAATACTACTTCAAACTATCCACATTAAATCTATACACTAAGACAGCCACACAGCTTGATAGCCCCCCCCCACATAATTAAAAAAATTAGAATATCTTTATATTTATTTTAAGCAGGTTTGAATTGCTCTACCTACTATCCTTCAGATTATAGCCATGTCCTCAGTTTTGAATACATCTCCTCCTTTAAAAAATGGCACTATGATGAACCTAGATAAAGGGGTAGATCCAGAACTACGTCCGTCTTCCATAGACAGACGTAATTCAATGAACAATAGCTACTGCGCATGCGTAGTAGCTATTGTACATAATCTGCGTATCATTTCGATACGTAGATTGCGTATATGCGGTCTAAAAGACTAAAATACTTATTTCTTTCTACTACCTCTGCCTATGGAACAAAGTATTTGACTTTCCTTTCTTATTGCTTTGTTACATTGATTAACTACTTTTAAATCACATGAAATAGTGACTCCTAGATAACTTTTCTATTCAGTAGTTTGTAATGTATTGTTGTTACTGCTATATTGAGCTTTTGAAAACCCAAATACATGATTAAGATTTTTTTCCCCATTAAACTACTATAGCCACACTCTTCACCATCTACCTAGATAATCAGTCATTTTGTTTACCCCTCCTGGTGTTTAATTTATTACATATCTTAAGCATTTATATTCTGACCTAAATACTTATTAAGACAGTTGAACCTAAGTAAATAAAAAACAGGACTAACATGTGATTCTTTTGACTTACGGGCACCTTGAAATAATTATTGAGATATTAAGATTGCTTTAAATTGAAAAAAGTTTGTTAAGCACTGTCTTAGAACATTCATGTTCAGGTAAGTCACAATTGATTCATAAACCTTTTTTTTTTGTTTCAAAGTGTATATTTTTTACTGATGAAGGAAACCCACATAAATAGGAGAAGTGCTTGATTACTTTTATTGTACTGAATGATGGGGGTCCTAAGACCAGAACTTTATAATGAAACTATAAACTGCCACAAGTACTGAATGAATCTACAGATTCAGACCCCACAGGGTCCAAAGCAATTATCAACAACATTCCCTCAGTTTTCAATTCATTATGGGTTCCATAGTGTGATGACTGGCAGCTACAGGTGAAAAGCAATCAGAATAATCCCACTGCACACACTGGAATAGTAGCTTAGCAACCTCTACTAAGATAAAAAAAAAAAATAAGTAATGTGGTATGAAAATATGTAATAAAGATCACTTGCAAGGCTTACAATGAGTAGCAAATAAAAATTGATGTTGATTGTAGAAATAAGGTCAGAGTTACAGATGCAAGTAAATCTCCCATACATCACCTACCTATACCATGGGTACATTTTTCTAGTAGTGGTCCTGCTACTAATACTACTGATGACAGTGTTCAACATAGTTGCATTGTTGAAACTTCCCATGCAACACCTTATCACATCAAACATAGTGATATAATGTGTATGACCAATCAGATGTCCTTTTTAAATATAATCAGGCCTGATATTTCAGATTCTATAGCAACTGCCTTTTGTAATGTCTTAACCACTTGCAAATGTGATGATGTGAATATTTATTTTAACAGGTGCTACAGACAGCAAACACAGGTACTACTTCTTTTATTCATTAGTCTTCACCACCAACATTATCATTATAATTTATCCTACTGAAAATAATTAGCAAATGCCACCTGAACTTCCCAATGCAATCCATTATTTACAGAAGGAATAATACAGAATAGCCATATAGACATGGGCACCTTGGCCCAGATCCACAGCTAAGTACGATAGTGTATTTACACCAGTCCAAGGGCCTCATTCATTAAGCTTTTGGTAAAATCGCGTGATTTGAAGCTAAAAAAATCACCAAAGTGGATTCATTAAGCTCCAAATCAAACGATTTTAGTGTGATTTGGAATCGCGGGTGTTTAATCGGTCCCGATTTTTTTTCATTCTAAACATACAAAGTTTGTAATTCATTAAAGACGATTTCACTGAATTGCGGTGAAATCGCCTTTAAATCACAAAAAATAAAATCGCAGCCAGAGAGGTGCGATTTCATTTTTTGAGCCGATCGCGACCACCAAAAACACATGTCCGTATAACAGACATGTGTTTTTGTGTGTGTAAAAACCT
>WWET01000467.1:24240-46609 GCA_011038615.1 Limnodynastes dumerilii | reverse complement strand
TCCTGTTACATGTATTGTGATTGTGGCATTACATCTACATCTATATTACTTGCTTTGGAACTATTGATATATTGTCTACATCTATATTGGAATAAGGAGTATTGTGTATGATATATATATTTTTGTGCACTGCATTTTTATTTGATACACACTAAAATTGTTTTAATTTTCATGTTTATGACAAGCGCTGGGTACTCTCTAGATATCATTGATAGTTTTGTTTGCCAATGCGTGTCTGTTTTTTTTTTTAACAAACTGTGTATTGCTAATCCTTGTAGACATGGTTTTGGTTCAGCCAATTAAGTGCGTTATTTCGGTTTAGCGTAGAAGCTCCATTTTGAATACTTTTCTTACATAAGAAAAGGCAGCTGCATGAGCTAACCCCTTTTCCACTCAGGAATTAATGTACTGGTGTCCAAAATAGACACTTTTGACCATAACCTTCCACGCAGAAATCTGGCCAGAAGGTGGGCGTATGTATGGGTTCAGGATAGGATAGACAGGCATCTTGGAATCCATAGTAGGGAAGACCAGCTTAAGAGACACTGGTCCGATCTGCCGAGGCACCAGCCAGAACTGCTTGTGGAGGTTCGTGCGGCTATTGAGAGACATATCCACTGTAAGTATTTACTATAAAACATTAATGTACTTTAAGTCTATTTTGTGATAATCCTAAACAGCTAATAGTGATATGAATGTTCCAGTTGGCTAACACACAAAATACCCATAGCGTTCATATGATAAGCTTATTTTCAAATTTTTTTATTTTATTATATGATTTGAAATATGATTAATATTAGTAATTCATGATATATATTTATTTTTCAGCCTAAAGTGTTATATTTGTGATTGTTATATCAAACTGAGTTTTCATTTGACCTACTTAAGTTTTTCATGCAGAACAGTTTGATTTGTTGAACACACCAATAACATAAGTATTTGCCTTGTAAAATATTAACACATTGTGAACACATATTGGTTGCTAATTGTTATGTGTGTATGCTCATTTCAAGGATAATCAAGCTTTTTTTTTTATTTAATTTTTTTTAGCTCTTAAGCCTTGAACATGCATGTATCAAACTTGTTTGCATTTTGTTGTCCTTTGTGTACTAAAAGTAATTTATGGTTTAAAATTTAAACAAAACTAACGTGTTACATAATCACTAATTATGCTTAAGAACCTTTATGACTCCTACTTGTGTGTAATTATTTTATGGTTAATTTATAAATTACACATATTCATATGATCAAAATGATGTTTTTTAATTTAGTCTTAATGGCCATTATGTTTTTTTGATTGCCCATGCTAGGCTTATATGTGTTTACAGTAAGTTCAGTTCAGTTTTAAATTGATGTTTTCCTACTTTTTTCCTAGGCCCCAGACGACGTAGGCGTGCATAAAGGGCCAGAAGGCACATCCAGAAGCAGGAGGATGCGGAGGCTTACGTGGTGGATGAACTGGAGGAGAATGTTGTTGCGGAGGCAGAGGAGAAGGTGGAGGAGGATGTTGTGGAGGTGGAGGAGGAGGTTGTTGCGGAGGTGAAGGATGATGTAGCGGAGGAGGAGGTGGACTACGGTCATGAGGACCAACAGGAGGAGATTCTGAGGACCCGTGGCAGAGGACCCGGTGGCGGTTGTGGAGGAGGCACAGGACCAGCGGCTTCTATATGTATTTACTGATGGCCAGGATGCTGATGGTACAGGAAATTTCGGTAAGTGTGTAAGTGTTTAGTTAAGAAATATGTTTTGGTTTTTTTTGGGGGGGTTGGGGTAAATGCTTATAAAATGAGCGTGTAAACATTGCTTTGTTCAATTATGCCTTAGACAGGATAAAGGTTTCTGAGTGCCTTTTCAAGTGTGTTATGTTAACCATTTTTTATTGACACCTCTATATGGTGCAAATCACATTTAAAACATTTGAAGAATTACCTTGGCACAACACAAAATATGCAGGTGTAATGCTAATTGTTTTGGGCACATTAGTTAAAAATGTTTATGTAAATAAATAATCTTTGTTTCTAAAACTATATTTATTCTTCCAACAGGAGCACAGGATGATTTTGTGGAAGATCCCTTGTACCCCATCACACTGGATATTCTGCAAATGTTTAGGCTGCCTGGCCATATATGGCAGACACACTTGTCAACATCATGTTGGCTAGGCAAAGGAGGACATATTTTTGTTGAAATTATGTTTTACATTTTTGTTTCTGTTGTAATGTTTTAAATTGTTATAAAATTTTGTTATATTGGTAATTTTTGTGTTTGTGTTTTTTTATTTTACCCAAAAAAAATGTAGATACAATTTTACACACAAATACATTTATTATGTAAATTTGAGATGTGTGCCTGGCCGTTTTTAGTGTTTTGGTTTTGGTTTTTTAATTTTTTTTGTGTTTTGGTTTTGGATTGGTTTTGCCAAAACTGCCCCTGTGTGTTTTGGTTTTAGTTTTAATTAAAAAAAAAATAATAATAATAATAATAATAATAATAATAAAAATAATAATAATAAAAACAGCTAAAATCACAGAAATTAGGGGTGTTTTTGTTCCTACAGTATTAATAATCTCAATAACATTCATTTCCAAACATTTTCAGTCTATTTTAAACACCTAAGTGCTCACAATATTGTTTTTTATCCAGTTTAGGCCAAACAGTTGGCTGGATGACTAAGCTAAGTGACAGAAGTCACTTTGTGATCGCCGCACAAATCTGTACGCACAAATCTGTACGCACAAATCTGTCTACAAAATAGACAATTTGAGGTTGGGCAGAACACCCTATATAGTGATACAGTATATATTAGAGACAAAATTATTTTTAAATGATATTTGGGGTGTTATCCCACAATTTTTAATTGGCGCACAAATCTGTCCGCAAAAAAGACAATCATTCACACACTTGGGTTGCGCAGAGCACAACCACAGTATAGCAGTGCCCTTATACAGTATACAGTCCCAAAAGTATACACAGCCCCACTGTATACAAAGTCCAACACAGTATACACAGCCCAACACAGCATACACAGCCCAACACAGTATACACAGCGCAACACAGTATACACAGCCTAACTTAGTATACACAGCCCCACAGTACACACAGCCCAACACAGTATAAACACCCCAACACAGTATACACAGCCCCACAGTATACACAGCCCCTATACACAGCTAAGCAGTAAGTGCCTCTTTATTATTTGTCCAGCCTCCATGTGTGCCCCTTATAATGTCCAGCCTTCATGTGTGCCCATTTTAATGTCCAGCCTCTATTGTCTGCCCCTTTTAATGTTGAGCCTCCATTGTATGCCCCTTTTAATATTCAGCCTCCATTGTCTGCCCCTTATGTCCACCTTCCATTGTCTGCCCCTTGTAATGTCTAGCCAGTAACAGGTTTGGTCCTACAGGGCTCCCGTAGGAGGAGCGGCAATCGGGAAACTTAGGAGGTATGGGCTTCCAAAACCCGCGAGATATGACGCAGGTTTTGGAAGTTCAGCCGTCACCTGAGGCGCACACGAGGATCCAAGCCATGCTCGGATACCGCCTCGGATCCTCAAATTTGGATGGGCTCGGTTCTCTGAGAACCAAGGCGGCTCATCTCTAATGTAAATTTACACATACATATTTAACTAGATACATTATATGTTTTACACTTTCATGTTAAAAAATGCCACTTTGATCATACATATAGAAAATAGAGAGCACAATAGAGGATAAACCTTTAATGTACAAAACAATAGTATTTGCAGCTGTACACATGTTCAACATTTGACATTACTCAATATTAAGTTTCACTTTAATTGTGTATTAAAAAGTGTGTGAATATTACCTAGAAACATGACATTCTAAAATGTTTAAAATGTTATATAGTTAAGATAAATGTTATTATATGAAAACATTAAGAATAGTGTTATTTGTCTGTTAGCATAAGATCAAATAATTATGTTAGATAAAGTTACAGTCAAACACAAATTACAATTTGGAGTGTGTTATTAAAAAAACATAAATAAATTCAAAAACATAAAGTGATGTGCTCTAAAATAATTATTAGAATAGCTATTAGTATTCACACACAGATCAATAGTTTGTCAATTTTGAATGTTTTAGAAAATTTGGAATTGTGGATCTGTAGGACATATGTGTGTTTGTACGCAAGCCAGATCCTCATGTAAGGGACTGGTAAGTATGAACATGCATGTTCGAACGCACATAAGTACAATACTGCACTTATATTTAGTTAAGAAATGAAGGAGTGGTTTCAAGCAATGTCGTACTAATGTTTGGTTCTAACGCACGTAAAACCAGCTGTTACGACACGTGTGTAAATACGTACGTACGACGAACGCACACGTATGTAAGTCTGGATATACCCCCTTGTGTATAAAAATACATCTGCCAAAAATTATATACAAATTAAGAGCATCCTCCGCAAATTATATATACAAACTGTATCTCTGGACATTTTAGTATTAAAACATATTTCTTTAATAAATCATAATAAAATCTCACAATATTAGCTTCCATACAAAGCAAAATATAAAAACATACATACACTACTAATCAGCTTGATAACATGAGATATATTGTTACTCACAGTTCACTATAAACAATTCTACAGGCATCAGTATAGCAACATATGCTACCACTCTTGACCCCTATTGTCAATGTATAGACCATTAGCAACCTCTTTGTAAGTGCTTCTTCCTTCCTTGTAGTATACTGATCCCTCCCTATGCTCCTAAAGTGGGTTAGTGGTAGCATGAAATGTTGTGCTGTAGGTCACATAATTAATCCCCATTTGTGCTGTGGAGATCTAAATCCAAAGCTTCTGATGTGCATTTCGCACAGGCTTTCTCAAAGTTATTATTCAATTTATCTAAAATGCTTGCATTGTTAAGAAATGTGCTATTTCTACAAAAATAAGTTGGTTGAGAGGGCCAAATAGCAAGTAACAAATTGTTCTTATTTCCATACATAGTATGCATGATACATTTTCAGAATTGTAAGCTTATCATATTTGAAACCCTTAATGGGCTTTCTGCAGCACTTCTTTTCCAAAACGGTTGAGAAAACTCTACTATTGCCTGCTATTTAATTTTTTTTACACTCAATATTAATTCATGTACAACATATTGGAGGCAATAAAATGTTCTTGGACCTTTGATTATCACATGAATGTTTTGGCTACAAAATTAAACAATTGTGAAGAGCCACTTCATGAGTGATAATATGATGTTGGGCACAAGATAAAACTGTTAAATTTTCCACCCATATATACGGTAACTGAAAGTTTATGGATTAAAGACTATGTGATACACATATGGCTTTACCAAACATTATACAGGGTTTTTGATATCTATATATTTGCAGGATATTGAAGGGCTCCTTGACAATAGAGGAAGCATCACTAGCATAAACTGTGACTAAACATAATTGTATGTGTTTTGACACCTATCAAAGCAATGACAACAAATGACAAGTATTTTGTTACTGTTAAATAAGGATCTCTTCTCTCTTTAGACAGGTGACAATCACAATGCCTAGATAGAATTCAGCATTCATCAGACGGATATTTGCCAGTTTGAAAATAATTCAAATATGTCAAAGTAGAAACCAGAAATATGTTATATCCATTACATTAGGACACACTGAGGCATGACATTTTATATTGATTCATGTCATTTCGCATTGCATACCTTTGCATCAAGCTGTGTCAGAAGAAAAAAAAAACATCCTCCCTGAGATAAAACATCTGAAGAGCAAATGTCACAGCTTAAAATAAACAGATAATTACATACATTGATTCTGAGAGTGTTTGTGTGATGAATGCAGATTTTTGTTTCTAAATCATGCAGCAGCATTTTGAATAATCAAGTCCTCATCAATTTATTTAAAAATACACCATTTTATGTTTATTAGGAGTTTTACACTATCACTCTACAAAAAAACAAAAACAAAAAACAAGTACAAAAATTATAGTATTGCAAAGAAAATAACTTCTCTTATGTGGTTCTTTGGTTTGTTTGTCTGTTGGGTAACAAGACATCTAGATTTAGGAGGGACTGTCCTGATTTGCTGGCCACAATAGAACAGGCTAATGGAAAAGAGAGCGTGGTTTAAATAATTAAGGTCAGTTGTGGGTGGAGTTTGATCGGAAAGAGGACAAACCTTATTCTGAATAAGGTTAAATGACATTTAATGATGTTATTAACAAAAACTGTATGTAATGCCAAGCGGCTAATTTTTTTTTTTTTTAAAGGAAGGTTGACAGTTATATCCAGCTCAATGATAACTTAGTAACTTGAAGATTTAAACCCAGGCAATGCCATGCACTTCTGCTAGTGATATACATATTTATCTTATATATAATGTTCATTGTCTGTCAGTTTGTCTGGTTATGCACCAATTGGGATGAAACCAACTCGAAGTGGTCCAGTTCGATCCAGGTCAGGTTTTATGGGGGTTGAGGTCCTGGTTGGACCTCCCACTGGAGTCCGCTGGACAGAAATTTGACCTGGTGCCTGTATTGAGTCCTCCACTGGCAGTTAGAGGTTAGTAGTGATAGTTAGCAGTTAGCAATAGTGAGTATGGCACTATTCAACTGTTATCAATCACTTTACAATTTAGGAGAAACTGTCCCAATTCACCAGGTTGTGTTTTTTTTAAAGATTTATGTAAAAGTTGTGTGACTTAAGTAAAAGCCGGATTAAGTATCCTTGGTGTTGTGGATAAGAGAAAAGAAAGACAGGTCTCCATCATAAAGAAACAGGCTGTGTCTTCAGGACAACCACCTGCGATGACACCACTTGTGCCAGTGTGGTTATAAATGCTGTGAAGCCTACAGCCTGGGCTTCTCAAGTGAAGTCACAGAGGCTTGATGCTTCTATAAAGATCATACAGCCAGGAATGCTGTAAGCAGCAACTGTAGTATGGTTGTGAGATGGACATGAGGTCTACTTGCAGTAGTCAATGACTACTCAGTTTAGTCAATCTAAACTATTCAGTTTAGATAGCGGCCAGACAGGCATATGATTTGTGTTTATGTTCAATGTTTTGTGTAAGGATCTAAATGCTGCATATGAACTTTTTGCCTCTCTGTACTAAGGTATTGTTATGGTTGGATTAGGAAAAAACAACAACCCTCAGTCTTCCAACAACACATATTCTATGTGTGGCTTTAAATACCATAGGTTTCCAAATTAATGCATTGAGAGGAAGGGACCCAGCAGTGTTTTTACTCATTCCATCTACTTGCATGAACTTATTGAATGGTTTCATCATATTCTCAGAAATAACTACAATTCTGCATTGTATTGATAGAGGATATGTACATTGGTATTATTAAAGCAATCACAAACGTCATTCTGAGAGCAAAGGTGCAAATTAATTCAAAAGTAGTATGCCTATCATGATACAATAATGTAATTAAGATATAATACACATAGCACTCCATGTTCAGTTCTTGGAAATTACTACAAAATTAAAGGTTGAAGGTGCATAGTAGTGATGTTCCTTTCCTGAGGAACTAATGTCAACTGCTGAGAAGTGTAGCAATTTAAATGAAAGGTTATTACTTCAGTGTACAAGAGCATTGTTTGTAACATAAAGAAATTATTATTTGAGTATGCATTTACATTATTGTGCTAACACTGACCTTGTAAACAAGATCAGAAAAAGAAACACATGAATCCCACACATATTTACTGAACATCAAATGTTTATCGGATAGCTTGTTTTTAATTATATAAATATAATATTGAATTCAACATATTAACATTAAAACTAAAAATTCAAACAATTATGCAGTGTTTTAAAACATATAGTTTTAGAAATACATGTTGTTGAAATGTATTAGGCTATTATTTCATTTCTACAATACAATGGATTCCCTCTTTTATGGAGGTTGTATATGTAAACCAAAGCAAACTTATATGCAGTAACTTATAAATAACAGGCAATTATTTAGCAATGCATCAATGATAAGTTTTATACTGTTAATCCTCTTCTCCAGCTGATCGCTGCATTTTGATGAGTTCTGTGACTGTACTTCAGGAAGGTTCATGGTAATGCACTGAAGTGCATTCTTTTATTTCCATTAAATATTGACATAAATCTAGTTTTGACTACAGAGGAACAACATAACAAATCACACAATCGATAGTGTGCAGACAGAAACGAAACCTTTTACAGGACACTCTGCTTAGTTTTGGTCAGCTTTCAGTTAAGCGTCTCTAAACTAGGCAAAAGGGATTGAGAAAACCTATTCAATGACAGAATATTAGACTGTGACATTATTTTATTGTGCACCATTTTGGTTTAACAACTGCACATTAATGTCATCTGGTTTGACTGAGCTGGCCATTAATGTTAGCTAGTAGCTGGCTGATTGTAATTAAATGCAGATGAAAAACAGTCTTCCAATTAAACACAATGTTCATTAACAACTACACTATTCTCCCCTTGAAAATAGATGCAACAAAACTTTTCCTCACTGAAAAATAAATAAGTTGGATGCAGTATTACTGTATCTCATGACTAAGCTTAGCAATCAGCCAAAAGGTAAGGACATTAATGAATGTTGTGTTACAAAAGATAATACATACTGTACATCAGATAAATAGTTGTTGTCTATATCAGAGACTTTGTAAAGTCAGTTTGGCTTTCGTAAAAATTTGGTTAAGGGTTTCTAGGGTTATGGATGAAGAGTGAGGGTGGTCTCCATCCACCAGGTACATGTAAGGTCTTTAAGGCCCAAAGCCGGAAAAAAAGATTAATTGATACATGCTCCTGTAAGAAGGTGGCAGACTGTGCTTCAGTATCTTTCATATCCTGGGCAACTGAGGCAAAGGCCTGACAAAGAAACACCAAAACACTTTGGGCCAGATTTACTAAGCTGCGGGTTTGGAAAAGTGGTGATGTTATCCATAGCAACCAATCAGATTCTAGCTCTCACTTTCTTATTACATACTAGAAAATGTCAGCTAGAATCTGATTGGTTGCTATGGGCAACATCTCCACTTCTTCAAATCCGCAGCTAAGTAAATCTGGCCCTTTGGATACCTTTGAATTGTTTTTATTTGTCTGTGTCGCATACATCGGGAAAGGTTTATATTTGTTTTGTTTTAAAACACTACATCTATTTTAAATACAAATAGCCAAGGCTAGCTGCATTTGCAAGTCTGCTGTAGTGTTTTGTGGAATAAATGATTTTTGTCTAGGAGATGGCACCTTATTACTTGTCTTGCTTGTTACAACTCGGTGAAGAATGTGAGCAAGGGCACTACAAACCAGACAAGAAAAAGCTAAAACATTTAAAGGCTCATACACCAAATTTTATTCTGCACTGGCAAAAAGAGTTTTCAGTTTGACAATATGAAGGAACTGATCAGGCAGTTGGTCCATTCCAATATTAACCAGGTCAAAGCAAACAAAAATGTTCAGGAGGCCATCAGCGAACACAGCGTGGAATTTTGAATGAGGTGGCACAGTAGTTTTCAGAATTGACCAAAAATGTTTCCTTCAGCTCAGTGGCCAGCACCAGCTCCAGCTCCAGGTCCATACAGGTTAGTAACTTCTCACAAAAGATGACTATGGACCTGATCCAGACACCACACGATTTCCTCAGAGTAGCTTAGAATGGTTCCCCAGTGGACTATAATTATACAGACTTGATCCTAGGGGATGATCCACAACTGTACACACACCATTTTTTTTGTGCAGAATAGGTGAAGGTGTACACTTGAGCAAAACCATGTTGCAATGTGAGAAATGCAAATTTACTTTAATTATTTTGCATGCAGGGAAATATTTAGCTTTTGCACATAAAACTCACATACTGTAAAGCTGTATTAATAATCTCCAAATTAAAGTTGATTTATAAACTTTCACCTCTGAAATCTATTTTTTTACAGTTTAAATTTGTCTTCCTCGCAGTTCAACATGGTTTTACCTTTGCTCTCAAACTCTGGATCAACCCCCTAGATGTAGGAGGACAGGTGTACATACCATGTAGGAATGGAACTGAGGTAGACCCAGATGTAAGTAAGATGTAGTAAGGAGAGATTAGCATACCCAGTTGTATAGGTATCAAGACAGTCCCAGGTTTAGTAAGGACAGATCAAACTAGTGTTCTGACAAAGTCAAACACACAAAGGTAAGGCTACAGCAGGAACAGGAACACACAGATAGGAAAGGCAACAGAACCAGCAGGTAGACAATACTCGGGGAACCAAGGGAAATTTAGGAGAAATAACCACAGGCAAAAGGCAGAGCAAAGCAAGATAACAAAATAGCTATAGAGAAACAATCTAATCGTCAGGGAGTAACAACCGTTCAAGCATTTTACAGAAGCAGCCAGCAGGCTTCCCAGAAGGAATACATGAGAGTTCCAACTGCTAAGCAACAGCCTAGACCTCTCACAATAAATCATGCTCCAGCGCTCTGCAAATGTAAACAAAAAATACTTTCTGTCAAAGACACTTGGGGTGACTTATTGCAACAGTGGCTCCTAATATCCCAATATCCTAATGATGACTTTGAAGTCTAAAGAAATGCTGAGCAGGTGGGCTGGCATAAGGACCAATGGGAACTATTTTTGACCCTCTTCTTTTCTGGAGAAGCCCAAAAGGCTTACTATCATTTAAATCTTGGAGATACTTGGAACCATGACAAACTGAGAGTGGAAACATTAACCAGACAAACACATTTTAATATTCTCTTTGTAGGGCAAATGTAAAGAAGCTTTACTAGGGTCAGGCAGTCTTATTAATCTGGTAAAGGCAGAGTTGATGAACCCTGAGAAATTTCTGTGAAAAACCTTTGTAGTATCCTATAGCTGAACGCATACACTTCTTTTGGTTCTGCATTTAGTACTATAGTTATAGCAACATCCCTCAGGTATAATGCTATTTTGGGAACATATTTCCATCCCTTCTGAGAGTTTTGAGAAAAACATGTGTGTACTGAGTGTCCCAGATCCCTTTGCTAATATGGATAAAACAGTAGCCGTGAATGTGTCCTCTGAACTTCTGAGATGTGCTACTATTTTTCAGCATGACTGGGGAGACAGAAAGATTAGGGCAGAAGTGAAGTGACTAGTGACCCGCAGAGTGGGAGGGAGGCAGAGCTGTATATGAAGCTCTAGGACAGACCAGTCTGTTCCAAAACTATGCATGTGCGGAACAGCACCTGTTTGAGTAGATGGCATCTGGCATCTGCACAGGTGCTGAATGGGAGTGGCATGAGCGGGTGGAAGTCCCCGCTTAGAAAGATGGTATTGCAAAATAGGGACAGCCGAAATTTCCTTTTCATCTGTCCCTATTTCGAATATCCATCTAATTTAGAATTTTTTGTTCAGAATGGGTGAGTTTTCCTATTGCATACTCACCCATTCATTTTTGCAGAAAAATTGGAAAATGCCACCGCCAGACCCGCCGCTTCAGTGGACCACCAGGAAAGGTGAGTAACCTCTCCGGTAACTTTGGGGAAGGGAGGGTTAGTGTTAGGGTCAGGCTGTGGGGAAGGGAGAGTTGGGGTAATAGAAGGGGAGGGCTAGGGTTAGAAATAGGGAAAGGCTTGGGGTTAGTTTTGCCACTTACCTTTCACAGCACTGTGTACCGAGGCATAAGCAATAGATAACTGGCTGGGAGAAAATGGCCCTATCAGAATAGGGCCATTCTAACTGGGGACCCACACCCAGCATGAGGTGCCCCTACATACCTTTTACTCCTGAATTTGTCAGAGTGTTTTTCCACCTATTTGCTTATATTGTCACATAATTTTGTATGTATAATTATGAAAAACAACAGCAATCTGACAGAAAATATGGAAATTGAGCAATGCTTTTAAGTCCATATCAAGGTATTTTATTCTTATTTTGTCTATGCCCTAAATTATTTTTATTTATTTTTATCTGCTAAGAAGATAATATACTCCTTTTCCGTGGATTTCTGAAAAACTTTCTAGTTTTGCATTAGAATTTTGTCAATTTGTAATTTCCCGCATTTACATTATTGTTTTCTTAACCGTATTATTTTAAAATATCCATGCTTTATTACTAACAGTCATTTATCCTGTCCTGATCTATTGTCTTCTGATACACTGTCACTTAGAAGAGAAGTGGCTACTTTATATGAAGATCTGGATAACCACAAAAAACACTAAACTGCAACTCTTGATTTTATAATGTTACAGTAAATGTATAAAAAGCTCAACATGAAAAAAAAAACAGCAAACACAATATAGTAGCAAAGCAAATTGCTTCTACATAATAATGAGCACGATGGTCTAGATCAAGATCTGAGCACAAATGGTAGCACATCCTACGTGCCATATTTGCGTATTATGGACTGATTGACACGTTCAATCCATATGGGCAAGGAAATGGGACAACTGGATGTGATATAAACAACAGCACATGGTGTAAGGTCACAAAGCTGCAAACTGCACTCTGCAAGGCGCAGTGTTGTATAATGTGTTTGAAAGGGTTAAAAACGGAAATGGTTATAGAACGAAAGCTTCAGCTGAAGTGTTTATAGTCTAAGAAATATGAAAATATATATATTTTTTTTTACATTATGTTACAACCACACAAGATGCTAGCAGGATTTCCAGATCACTTTAATATATTTTCCTGGACAACAATCAAGCCGGCAGGTACTTAATTAGCTTCTGAATGAGTGCCCCCCTGACTTAGACATGACTTGCAGTAAGTGCAAATTTATCAATGTAAAGAAATCTTTCTTACGTCTGCGTTCTGACCATGATTGAGTGCACTTGCCTTGGCACGTCCTGATTACTTAACTCCACCCCTTCCTTCTTCACGGCTATGATCTCAATCTACCATGACTGCTCTTTCATTCTGAGCATGTGCAGTAGCAAATCATACAGGGAGATGTCACGCCATCTAGTGTACGCTCAGATCTGGCACGAGGCCAATATCTCAATATGCTAGATATATAGATATGCTAAGATTTCAAATGACACTTGAAACAATATCTGAATGTCATCCCCATGGTAGGGTCCCTAATGATTCTCTCTCTGCCTCCCTGGAGTTTAGTAATCCGGAAACTGTATGGCCTACACACAGAGGAGGTGATAGGTGTGACTAATATAGTCATTTGTCCAAAATACTGCTTTTTGCAGAGAAATTCAATACTTGGGGTATAATCTGCTCTCACACGCAAAGAGTAAAAAAAGAGTACAGGGAAGAAAGATCTTCTAATACATTATCTTTATAAACTTTTTATTTCCATAAAAACAAAATACAAAACACCTTAGCTTTAGTGTAGCAATTACTTCTAAGCATAATTATCATGATCATCGCGTATCTCAGCTCTTGCTAGCCAGGTGTTCAGCCTCTCAGGAAGCAGCTTTACAGTCCTCAAGGCACAGCGATTCAATATTCCCCAGCTGAAGCTACTTACTCCACAAATGTGTTTCCATATGATATCCTTGTCCAAGTAGTAGGACTAAGCAGTTTTTAATGTCAATGCAAACAATTTATTTGGTTAAAATGGCCCAGAGATCCAGATTGATGTAAGCAGATTGATCAAACTGCGTGTGTGTGTGTGTGAGTGTGTGTGTTTGTGAGTGTGTGTGTGTGTGTGAGAGAGTGTTAATGTGTGTGTGTGTGTGTGTTTGTGTGTGTGTGTAAGTGAGTGTGTGTGCGTGTGAGTGTTAGTGAGTGTGTGTGTGAGTATTAGTGAGTGTTTGTGTGAGTGTTAGTTAGTGAGTGTGTGTGAGTGATTGAGTGTGTGTGTGTGAGTTTGTACTTGTGAGTGTGTGTGAATGTGTGTGTGTTAGTGAGTGTGTGTTTGTGTGTGTGAGTGTGTTTGCGTGTGTGTTTGAGTGTGTGTGAGTGTGTACTTGTGAGTGTGTGCGTGTGAGTGTGTGTGTGTGTGTATATATGTGTTTGTGTGTATGTGAGTGTATGTGTGTGTGAGAGTGTGTGTGTGTGTGTGTGTATATATGTGTATGTGTGTTTGTGTGTCTATGTGAATGTGTATGTAAGTGTGTGTGTGTGTGTGAGTGTGTGTATGTTAGGGTGTGATCCAGGTGTAATAGTGACATAGTTGCTTTGTAAATCTGGCTGTGGGATGTTACACATTTTTCTCTGATCGTTAGTAACTTGTATGTAACTCCTTACTATAGGACGCACCAGATCCAGAGCCACGTTTCCATTACGTTTCCTAGCGTAGCGTAATTACTAGGCCCTCCCCTCTGCTGCCCTCTCCTCTGCCCTCTCCTCTGCCCTCTCCTCTGCCCTCCCCTATAGGGTAGGGCCAGATCCAGAGCTAAATTTACATTTTCTAGAGTAGCATACTTACGTTCACGTATTTACTATGCACTCCCCTTGGCACTCCCCTCAGCCATACGTAGTTTAGCCATGTTACGCTTTCCACACCCTAACTTTTCCATGTATATATTATATATATATATATATATATATATATATATATATATATATATATATACACACTGACACATAGGGCCAGATCCAGAGCTAAATTTACATTTTCTAGAGTAGCATACTTACGTTCACGTATTTACTATGCACTCCCCTTGGCACTCCCCTCAGCCATACGTAGTTTAGCCATGTTACGCTTTCCAAACCCTACCTTAACTTTTCCAAGCGTAACTCCTGTCGGATGTAATGGCTGCACGTACTTCCGTGCCTAAGCACGCCCATACTGTACGATTTGGTTGGCACGTCCCTTTGTTTGTAGTTACGCTGTTGATAGTAGTCTGGAACGTACGTTCAGAGTCACGTGTCACAACATCTGCTGCGCGCCTTGTGCAGTACTTGCAAAATAGCGTTTTTACATCTCCGTCTAGCATAAATACACTCGCGTCCTTAGTTCTGGATCTACCCCATAGTGTTATATAATGTTTGTTTGAAGCGCCGGACCTCTCTTTTGTTCCAAAGCGGTTGATCTGCCTGTATTTGCTTCTGTATACTTTGCGCTAGTAGAACAGGGTAATTTGTAAGTACAACCTAACCAGAGTTGTCAGAACTCTGTGTCTGTGGCACACATATTCAATAGCGCGTTTGTGCTTTGGCTGCACAAAACTCTTAATCATCCCCCAGAATTTAGATCAGGTTCAAAGCTATTTGTATAAGGATGACATGTTGACATAGTGAACTACACCAAAACATTTATTTAAAATAGCATTAATAGCCTATAGTTGCATAAGTCCCCTTGCAAGTAATATCTGCACATGCTAGCACCACATGTTATGCATTGGATCTCATTGCACATGGAACTCTGTTCCATGCACAATGAGATCCGTCCATCTGGTTGGTGCATGAATTCGCTTGGCCAAATCCGGCAATGGGGCAGGATTAGGCATGTAGAATAGCTGCAGGCAGCAGCGTTTAGGAATTCTGTGTGGATCTATGTGCATACGGGCACAGATCCGCACTGAAAACTTTAGGTTGCTCTGTGGACCCAGCACAGTCCACAACTACGCACGACCGAGGGGAATAACAGGGGGGTTCACTTCCCATTTTCGTGCATAGTTCCAGACCTCCGCACATACGTGTCACGGTTAAGGTGTCTGGATACGGCCCATAATTAGGTTCTTTAAATGACATATAGCCTCCCTATTAATGATTATATACAGCCTTATTTACATTTTTTTTATATTTGCCAAGTAAAAATCTCTGTCTAATTATCTTTTTATATCATTAAAAAAAATGCAAAAACAAAGCAAAAGTCTATAATGATCTCAAAGTATTCTGAAATGAAAATGAGTTTCTAATATATATGGAAATGTGTTTGTCTTATCAGCAGTCAGTAAATATTTCTATATGTCTTCTGTAAGCTGGAAGCCAACACAGTTTGAAGGAACCATACTTTAATATAGGTCATTTCAGTACATTTCAATGTCTGCTTAGTTCTCCAGCTTTTTAATAATACATGGCACATTAAGTTCTAAGATTTAGCAGCTTGCCGCTTGTAGATAATGAAAAAAGATGGAATTCACTATGTCCTGAAATAAATAGTGCGGATGTAATTCATTACAAACAGCAAAATGTATATACAGATTGCATGTCATTTTTGTAAGTGCCATACTAACACAACTACTAAGAAGAACCCTTCATGCAAAGCCACATTCACTCACTCACTCACTAAATTCAAATACAGGAAGTCATAAAAACCCATAACCTCTTGTTAGATTTTAAAGAAACTTGAAACATTTGCATTCTGTTCTTTATTTAAAATATGAATATAAAGTGTTAACAACATTTGAAAGACTACTTTGAATTTGATTTAATTTGAATTATTATTGAAAACAGTAATTCTGCAGATGTGTTAGATAGATAGATAGATAGATAGATAGATAGATAGATAGATAGATAGATAGATAGATAGATAGATAGATAGATTTTTTTTTATGGGAAAGTTTGCTAAGAGCCTCCAGTTATAGTACCGTTAATGTATACATTTTAGTGAAAGCATAATAAGGATATTCTCTTAACATTCCTTGAAATTCTATTCATTTTAATTGAATGTACTTTAGACATTTAAGTGTTCTTGAAGAAGCTAACTAGAATTACTTTGCGATATCAGGTTACATTAATGTGACATTACATGTGAAGTACTACATTTTGTAATCTCTTTGGTAGACATATTATGCAAATTATTTGTAAATGCGGCAGTCTGAGGAGCATGGCTGAATTAACAACTTCTATTGTGAAACTATACAAAGTATATAATTTTTAGTTCATAGGGAATGAAACTGAATGCCTTTATTAGATATATTAGACGAAAGGTAAACATTGCCATCTGCTGGATTTTTATAAGTAATGCAATTGAGTATATTATAATAGATATTCAAAAAAATCTGTTAACACTTGTAAACAATATATTCAAAATAGAAAAAAAATACACAAGAAAACATGTATTATAATATATTTAAATCTGTGTTCATGTTAGATATAATTTGATATTGAAAAAAATTATAAAAAAATATTTACTCTATAAATCAAAAAAGATATTAATACATTTCAATCTGTTGTCACAGAACCTCAAAAACATGTCCACAAAGACACATATAGTACACCAAATTAAATTGTAAGATCTGACAAGCAAATAGCTTCTTCTTCTTATTATTATTATTACTGCTTTTTTTTAACTTTGTCATTTGCAAATGAAAATTAAATTGAACCGGCATAAGTGATCAGGGCTCTGTATGATCCAGTCACACAACAGTGTTAGGATCAAAACTAGAGATGTGCACCTGGCCATTTTTAGTGTTTTGGTTTTGGTTTTGGATTGGTTTTTCCAAAACCGCCCTCGTGTGTTTTGGTTTTGGTTCCAATTTTTTGTTTAAATCATAAAAACAGCTAAAATCACAGAATTTGGGGGTGTTTTTGTTCCTACAGTATTATTAACCTTAATAACATTAATTTCCACTCATTTCCAGTCTATTTTAAACACCTTACAGCTCACAATATTGCTTTTTATCCAGTTTAGGCCAAAAGGTTGGCTGGATGACTAAGCTAAGCAATAGAAGTGGGTGGCACAAACACCTGGCACATGTGGGAGTTGCACTGCAGTGGCAGACAGGATGGCAGTTTTCTAAATTATGCCCAAAAATGCTCCAAATAGCACATAACGCAAAGAAATAAGTTGCAAGATTTAATTATCCTTGGGCACCCACCCTTATGTTGTATATTAAACAGGACATGCAAAGTTTAACAAACCAATAATTTCAGCGTGAGGGACTGTCACTTGTGGCTGAAATTATTGGTTTGCTTGAGCCCCAACAAAACAAGCTGGCAATGGGCAGTGCACACACTGGCTTTAGCTTACAGGCACAATGTCATCGTAATTATCATTAGAACACAATTCCTCACCCCCATCAGTGTCTACATCCTCTTCTTCACAGACTATTAATTTATCCCCGCTGGAATCCACCATCTCAGGTACCTCTGTACTTTTTGGAGGTAATTGCTTGTAAAAGTCTTCCTTGTGGAATTTGTGATTCATTTTTGACAAACATCATCTTTCCCACATTTTGGGAAAGTAACATCCTATGCCGATTGCTGACAAGGTACCTGGCTGCGCTAAAAACACTTTAATAGTAGACACTGGAGGTAAAACAAAGCCAGTTTGTGCAAGGGCCTCCAAGTTGCCTTTTTTTCTGCCAGTATTAAAACGGACTGTCTGACATGCCTAGATTGTAGGCAGCTCCTTCAGTTCACACCAGGTGCCTCATTTACTAAGGGGCGATCTATATCACCCCCTTAAAATTGCCGCACATCGCCGGAGTTGAGGGGCGATTTTTGTAAGCAAATCTCAGCATTTACCATAAGGCAATTTTGGCTTGCGATTTTGAAACTGGCCCTTAGTAAAAAAAAAAAAATGATACAATAGCAAAAATGGCTGCCACCGCAACCACTTAACCCTTGGCATGCTGCAGCATATAGTACTATAAGGCGCAGTATGCCCATGTGTTGCAGAGCATGCTGTGCCTTACAGTACTCTAAGTGACAGCATGCCAAGGGTTAATGGCATGCTGCCATAATTATAATGTGTCCGTTAGTGTTCTAAGCAAACTATATGCCGACGACGATCAGCTGGACTTCGGCTCTGGGTCTTCTGCATGTTGCTTGGGCTCGCGACGATGTCCTGCTCCTTCATGGTCCCTCCGGTGAATGATGTTTGTCATGCCAGGGGCCTCATTTATAATCTCGGCCACTATATCACGTCAGAGGATGACGTGGCCAATTTATCTATGGCAATTTTGATACAAATCTCTAGTGATTTACTAAATCTCCCCTTAGTAAATCCAAAGATTTGTTTGTCACTCATGCAAAAAATTGCCAGAGCGTTTTAAACACAGGAGATTTAAATCTCCACTCATCTCTGGTGATTTGGGGGAGATTTTGCATAAGTAAATACAGCAATTTCAAAGTCACTGGTAAACTACTGCAATCTATGGTTATTTTAGAAAAATCGCCCTTAGTAAATGAGGCCCCAGGTGCCAAAAGTATATCCTGACTGATGTTCATCACCGCCAGTGGGTCTCTTTGGAAAGTTTAGTTTTTTCCTCACAGCCGCAGTTGCCGGAGAAAATTAAGGAGGAGATGTTGGCTTGTCATTTTCTGAACAAAAGAAATTGACGACCCTTGGATCCTGGGAAAGTGATTGAAGAGCTTTATGTGCAAGTCTAACATACTTAGCAGCAGTGCTATCACTGTGCTTCAGCTCCTCCTTTGCTTTCTCCAGCTGCTTTTGCAAAAGCCTTATAAGGGGAATGACCTGACTCATGCTGGCAGCTTCTGAACTAACTTCACATGTGGCAAGTTCAAAGTGTTTAAGGACTTTACACAACACGAAAATGATTCTCCACTGTGCTTGAGTCAGATGCATTCCCGCTCCTTTCCCTATGTCATTGGTGGCTGTATAGGCTTGAATAGCCTTTTGTTGCTCCTCCATCCGTTTAAGCATGTAAAGCGTAGAGTTTCACCTCATTACTCTTGCTTCAGCAGATGGTTGGGAAAATTCAAGAGTTGTTGCTGGCGCTCCAGTCTTTGACATGCATGTGTCAAATGGTGAAAATGTCCACAAATTTTGTGTGCCGCATACAACATCTCCTGCATGCCCCTGTCATGTTTTAAAAAAATTCTGAACGATCAAATTCAGTGTGTAAGAAAAGCAGGGCACATGTTGGAATTTGCCCAGATTAAATGCTTTCACAATATTGTTGGCATTGTCAGATATCACACATCCTGAAGAGAGTCCAAGTGGTGTAAGCCATTGTGCAATGATTTGCCTGAGTTTTTGTAAGATGTTCTCAGTGGTGTGCCACTTACCAAAACTGGTGATACACAGCATAGCCTGCTTTTGAATGAGTTGGCATTTGTGAGATTCTGTTGCTGCTGCTGCTACTGTTGGAGATGCGGAAGGCAATACATCTACCCAGTCATGTAGTCTTTAGTTTGGCCTGTTCCACTTGTCCACATATACGTGGTTAAGTGGACAGTGGGTACAACGGCATTTCTGAGGACACTAACAACACTTTTTTTTAATGTCCATGTACAGGCTGGGAATGGCTTGCCTAGTGAAGTCATATCTATACAGGATCTGGTACCAGGGACACAGTACTTCAAGCAACTATCTAGGTGGATCTTTTTGTATTTTACTCATGCATGAAGACAATGGGTTTGTTTTTCATACCATGGGCAACAACTTTCTCTGTTGGGGACTTATTTAAACCGCATCTCCATTATAAAAATCCTCATTGTCATCAGCATTCTCATTAGCACCAGCTACATCAATATCCCCCTTATCCTGGTGTACTTCTACAGTGATATCCTCAATCTCAACATGTGAACTTGCACTGCTCCTTTCGCCATTTGCAGAGGACATGCAAATAGTGGAAGGAGCCTGCTCTTCTGGTACAGTACGGTTATACATGGCAACCGTGGACTCTACATGGGAATTTGTGATATTTCTGAAGACACACTTGGTTCCTGTGCCTTTAAAAGTTTTCTTCTCCTTTAGCCTCTTCTACAGTTAGGAGGGCTTACATTATCATTATGAGCTGCAGAACCACCGGTCATAAACACAGGCCAAGGCCTTAGCCTTTCCTTGCTACTTCGTGTAGTGGATGGCATATTGCCAATTTGACATTTCTCTTAAGCTATCTCTCTTTATTTTTTTTTATTTATCATTGTAAAATATTGCTTCTTTGACTTTGCATGCCCTGTACGCCGTTGGGCATTGGCCTTACGGAATTGCATGGTTGTTATGACCAGTGGTAGCAGCTTCAGCACTAGTAGTAGCAAGTGGTTCACGATATTTCCCATGTTTGAACTTCATTTCTGCGGTTTTGTGTGAAGCACAAATCTCTGTCCACAAAAAATACAATCGGTCACACACTGAGGTTAGGCAGTTATACAGTAGTATTTATTATATTAGAGACAAAAGAAGTTTGAAATTATTTTTGGGGCATTATCCCACACTTTCTTATTGGTGCACAAAGCTGTCACACAAATCTGTCTGCAAAAAAGACAATTGGTCACACACTGAGGTTGGGCAGAGCACCCTATTCAGTGTTACAGTAGTATATATTATATTAGAGACAAAAGAAGTTTGAAATTAATTTTGGGGTATTATCCTACACTTTGTTATTTCTGCACAAATTTGTCCATAAAAAAGACAATCGGTCACACACTGAGGTTGGGCAGAGCACAACCACAATATAGCTGTGCCCTTATACAGTACACAGCCCGTACACAGTACACAGCCCCTATACAGTAAACTGCCCCACGTGGCAGCCCCTTGTCAAACAGCACCGCAGCCAAACCAACCCTTCTGCTCCAAATATTCTCCTTCCCTTATCCTGCCTGCCTAACCAAAGTTCTTTAAAGTTTAAACTAAAGTATGTTTGTATTTTTATTGTACACTGCAAACACAACAGTGCAGCACTAACACATACAGTCTCCAATGCCGGAATGAAGATGGCACCGAGATGCAGGGCTAATTAAAGAGGAATCCAAAACCCGCAAGATCTGACAGTGGGATTATGACATTTTGCCTCAATGACATCACCGAGGCACGTGGAAAGATCCAACCTGCCTCACAGGAGTGAAGCCTAATGGTACAGTAAGCTCCTTTTTCAGCCTGCAAATTGGGACAGTCCCACTGCAGGGGAATGGGGGCTCATTTGGAATCTATTTCTTCCCTCCAGAAGATCTTAGAGAGAAGAAATAGATGCCAATTGTCCCCCCTTCCCCTGCCAACCCTGGGTGCAGGATGAATGCTACAGGGCCCTCTGTTCTGAGGGGCCCATGTGCAATGCAACCCATGCACCCATTATAGACTATGGATCCCAAACTTTGGGTGGATTTGGTTCTCAGAGAACCAAACCCGCTCATCTCTAATCAAAACCGAGGGTAATTTTAATAATAAAAGAAAAAGTGTTCAAGATTGTGTTAATCATGTAACAGAAAAAACTAGATTTAAACAGGGCAGGCAAATATTTATAAAAAGGCTGAGAAATTTGGTAAGCTTGTCTGAAGTGGTAAATTTTAAGGGAATGCTTGACTGGAGAGTATAGGATAATCGTAATGGACATGGAAGGTTAATCAAGAGACTGAATGCAGAAATAGAGAGACCATGGACTGGATCCAGACCCCCGCGCGCTTTCCATGTTCGCGAGGATCTGAAATTACACGAGACAGAGGGGAGTGCACGCCCCCTGTCACTCCCCTCTGTCATGCGGGCTTTATGGCAGCTTACGCTGCCATAAGCCTGCCTTAAATGCGACGGGCGGATCAGAGGTCCGTACGACCGCTGATCCTCTACAGTGTGGGAGCCCCCTCCCACACCGTACACTTTACATGCTTACACCCGTAG
>WWET01000466.1:657587-683659 GCA_011038615.1 Limnodynastes dumerilii | reverse complement strand
CATTTCTGCATTAATTTCAAGTCCATTAAAACAATGACATTCACTGTAAAAGCACATGTGAAGCAGCCAATAAGAGCTCATTTCTACAATGATTGACAGTTGCTAGACAGGGCACACCCAGGAAATTCCTGGGAAATCATTGGTGATGTGAAAGGCTCTGACCTGGGAATTTCCCGGGTTTTTGGTGTTTTTTGACCCTACATTTCTTTCCCGGAAAAATCCGGGTCTAAAAACCCGGGATTTTCAGAGTTGGTGATGTGAAAGCAGCATGAAGCTCTGAATCCATATGTCTCTTCCCATCAATCCAAGTGCAGGGTATTTCCCAGTTATGTATAAAGGAAATCCTAGTTATCCAGAACTACCATTTCAACGTGTGACGTATTTACGCCATCGTATTTTCTATGCACTCCCCTCGGCACTCCCTTCAGTCGGACGTACTTTTGCCGTTTTATGCATTCCAAACCCTACCGTAACTTTTCCATGCGTAACTCCGACAGCCGTAATAGCTGCACGTACTTATGCTGCTATGCACGGCCATACTGTACGATTTAAATGGCTCACCCCGCCTTTAAAGCGTAATTACGGGAGACGTATGTTTGGCACACCCCAACGTAAGAAGAGATGCTACAAATACGTGAAAGTTCCTTATGCTATGAGTTACGTGGAGTAACATCTGCCCTGTGCATGCGCAGTAAATACTAATGAGTGAATTTACGCTAGCTAGCGCTGAAATGACATAATGAATGTTAAAAAAAATATAGGACCGGATCCAAATTTAGCAGTTGGAGCATATCCACATTGTGGAAGGGGGGAAGTATTTAAATCATAGGGTTAGACTTTGTGTACAGTCCTCCTTGAAATGGCCCTATCATTGTTAAGGTAGGGTCCTAGTGACTGAAAGTGTGAGGGGAGTGTTTATGCAAATTAGGATCGCCAATGAAAATGCAACTTTTATATCCCATACTATTCCAAGGATAAATGTCACTGCAATGGTCTTGTAGATGCTGGGATGCGCCATCTGTCAGCATCGTCCTGGACTAGTGGAAATGTTTGGCTATATCGTGTATTTACTTTTTATAAATTCTTTATTTTGACAATTTTTCAAATATAACAGCGGTTACAATACAATGCGCAAGACAGAAGAACAGCGCATCATTACTCCCGGGGCCGGATCCAGAACTACGTCCGTCTTCCATAGACGGACGTAGTTCAATAAACAGTAGCTACTGCACATGCGTAGTAGCTATTGTACGTAATCTGCGTATTGTTTCGATAAAAGACCGCATAATTATCACCTGAAAATGAACTTTGTACAATTTACTAAGCTGCATTCGCCATGGAAATCTTCTGTTTCCATGGCGATGCATACACACTTCATAAGTCTTCGCTGGCCCATTGATCTTAACGGGTGCCAGCACTACACTACAATTTACTATCCCTCGGTGCCGAAATTATCATTCAGCACCGAAGGTAAAAATAACGCCTCAGGATGGTGTTAGTGACTTCATCCCAGTAATCTCCCCATATTCCCCCGTTTTCCTCCCCCTAATAGCTGTTATTAGGGGGAGGAAAAGTGGGGCATGTATGGGTAGACCGCTGGTATGAAGGAGGATGCGGTCATTCAAAAAAAAATGTAAAAAAATAAAATTGTGGTTTTTTTTTTTTTAACAAAAAACAACAGACTAACTACGAGGACAACATAAAAAAAAGGGGAAAAAAAAAGGGGGGGGGGGTTCTTGTTTTTATTTCAGATAGACGCGTGGAAATTGTCAAGGAGCATCTTTGTATTTGTAGGGAAGAGAAATAACCTGGTCTGGTAGATCAAAGTATAATCAGACCCTTGCGTTTGTTGGGGGTGGAGAAACAGGTGAGAAATAGGAGGAGGAGGATTTAAATTCCAGCCACTATATCGAAGTTGCTGCAAATGTCTGGGCCTGGTCAGCTGGGGAATTTAACAGTTCCTCCATAGTCATGTAATGGTTTATGTGCTGGAACCATTCTGAGATAGATGGTGGCTGGTCTGACTTCCAATGTCTTGGGATTAAAGATTTTGCAGCGTTATTAAGGTGCTTGAGGAGTGATTTTTTGTAACGGGAAATTGGCATATCTGATAAGGAGAGGAGCCAAAATGCAGGCGAAGTCGGGACCTCGTTGTGTGTAATGGTTTGAGACACTTGTATAATTTGGTTCTAGTAGGGAGAGATTATTGGGCAGGAGCACTATATATGTATGAAAGTCCCCACTTCCCGGTCACATCGCCAGCAAGAGGCCGAAATAGCAGGGGAGATCTTGTGTAATAAGGCAGGGACTCTATACCACCTAGACAAAATGTTATATTGTGTCTCGGTGGCTGCCACACTCGGTGAGCACGCTTGAGTCATCCGAAAGACCCTCGTCCAGGCTTCCTCGTCAAAGACCCCAGGGAGATTCTTCTCCCAGGCCTTCAGAAAGTGCAGGGGACCCTTGAACAGGAGGTCAACTAACATCCCATAGAGCAGGGAAATGCGGTGCATTGGGAGCAACACATAATCGCTCAAAAGGAGAAAGAGGCCTAGAAAATTGGGACCAATTGTCACCAGCCTTGCAATGATGGCGTAGTTGGAGGAAGCCCCAAAAGTCTTTCTGTAATAAAGGAAAATTTTCCCTCAAGTCTGCAAAGGACAGGAGGTTCCCCGCTCGCACCAACTGGTGAACCCTATGAAGGCCTGCTTCCCCCCATCTGGAGAAAATGCTTGGAGGTTTGCCTGGTGGAAAATCATTATTGTGCATGATTGGTGTGAGTGGTGGGAGGGGTGAAGAAACCTCTGTTTTGCCACGTATATATTTCCAGTATTGTAGTGTCGGGCTTATGGTTGGGTGGTGTGACCGTGGTATTGATGGAAGCCAGGGTAGGAGGTGTAAAGGGGCAGGGGCGTGGAGATTCTCTAGAGCAGACCTTTGGTTGTATTTCCCAGGTTGGGACCACTCTAATATCCTTCACAACATAGTAGCCCAGTAATAGCCTTTCAAGAACGGTAATTGTATGCCGCCACAGTCTTTCTTCCTTGAGAGGATTGCTATAGAACACCTAGCTTTTTTGCCCTTCCAAACAAACTCCCCCTTCCAAACAAACTCCCCCAGGACTCCCTGCGCCTCTTGAAAAAACACTCTAGGAATGTGTATGGGAAGTGTCTGGAAGAGGTAAAGGAATTTCGGCAGAATGGACATTTTTATGATGTTGGCCCTTCCCAACCAAGAAAAATCCTTATCAGACCAGGAGCGCAGATCTTTTTTAATGTTCTTGAGTAGGGGGGGAAAGTTAGCCTGAAAGATCGCAAGCGGATCTTTGGTAAGGATTACCCCCAAGTATTTAAACTGAGAAGGGTGCCATTTAAAAGGGAATGTTTCTTGGAGATCTTGGGACATGGCTGGGGTGAGATTTATCCCTAAGGCAATAGACTTGTCAAAATTTATTTTAAAATTTGATAGGAGGCTGTAGCGGTCGAACTCTTGCATAAGGCTGGGTAGAGACATAAGCGGATTGGAAATAGTGGCTAAGAGGTCGTCCGCGAACAGCGCCAATTTAAATTCAAACTTCTGGATTTTAATACCCTGAATATCAGGATTTTTACGGATGGAGCAGGCCAGGGCCTCCATGCACAGGACAAATATCAACGGGGACAGGGGGCATCCCTGTCTCGTCCCGTTAGAGATGTCAAATGTTTTGGATAAGCCCCCATTAATTCTGACCTGGGCAGATGGATGGTTATAGAGTGCTAAAATGTTACGAGAGCAGGCTGGACCAAGGCCCAGGTGCGACAGGACCCCCCTCAGAAACAGCCAATCTACCCGGTCAAAGGCTTTTTCAGCATCTGTGGATAGAAGGATTGACTCGGGGGAGCCAGAGGCAATATGATGGAGAAGCCCAATGATCTTGGTGGTGTTGTCCCTGGCCTCTCGACCCGGGACAAAACCCACCTGGTCGTTATGGATAATGTGGGGAAGAAGAGGTTGTAATCTATTGGCAAGGACCTTCGCGTATAGTTTCAGGTCCACATTTAAAAGAGAGATGGGTCGGTAGCTAGCGCAAATATTAGGGTCCTTACCCTCTTTAGGTATAACAGTGACATGAGCCGATAATGATTGGGGGGAAAATTTAGTCCCATCTGCGATGCAATTAAAAGCTGCAACCATGCAATTTGGGAGTCCAGATGCTGGACAGAACCCTGATTATTTTTAATAGAGGGGATAAAGGTGCAGGCTCTTTCTGCTCGCAGAGCTCTCGCCAACATCCGGCTCGGCCTTTTCCCCCATCGATAGTACCTGCTCTTGCACCTCTGGGCTGCGCATTTGGTCTGAATATTTAGCTGGTCTAGAAGGGACTTACTGGCTTCCGCCAGTTTCTTGAGGGTGTCAGGGGCGAGGGACTGCTTGTGGCGGGCTTCAAGGGAATGTATCTTCGCTAGAAGTTTGTCTATGTAGGCCTCCCTTTGCTGTTTTAGGTATGTCCCCAGCTTTATGCAGAAGCCTCTGAGGACACATTTGTGGGCTTCCCAAATTGTCAATTTGGAGACCTCCCCTGTATCGTTAAGTGCCACAAGAATTTCTTTTTCAAGCTGGGAGCAAGTTACTACGTTCTGAAGAACTGATTCGTTGATTCTCCATGTCCAGGCCTTGTGGGTTTCTCTTTGGAGTGTAAGTTTAAGGAAAATCAGAGCATGATCCGACCAAGTAATATTTCCCACCCTGGCTTCCAGTACATTATATAAGTGCGTGTGATCAATGAAGAAATAATCTATCCTAGTGTATGTGTGGTGAACATGTGAGAAGTAGGTGTAGTCTCTATCAGAGGGGTGCATGGTCCTCCAAGTGTCAACCAGTCGGTGCTCATGGAGTACTCTCCTTACCTTTCTTGCGTCTCGCTGCGACCCAGAAGAAGTCCCAGAGGAGGAGTCGGTCAGAGGATCAAGCGGCCAGTTAAGATCTCCCCCCACCACAAGGGTGCCTTCACGGAGGGGCTCCACCTCCACCAGGATCTGAGTGAGAAAATTTGGTTGATAAGCGTTTGGGGAGTATATATTTACAAAAGTAAATGTCTGGTCACCAGCAGGCCCCTTCCCCGTCTCAGAACCACTGAATGCAGGGATGTTAGCGGGAGACGCCTAGAAAATAGGATTGCCATGCCCCTGACTTTCTTATGTGAGCAATTACTGTAAAATGTAGTGGGGTAATGATAACTCTTGATCACGGGAGCCTTTGGGTCCTTAAAGTGGGTCTCCTGGAGGAAGGCCACATCAATCTTATCGTTGATTCTCCATGTCCAGGCCTTGTGGGTTTCTCTTTGGAGTGTAAGTTTAAGGAAAATCGGAGCATGATCCAACCAAGTAATATTTCCCACCCGGGCTTCCAGTACATTATATAAGTGCGTGTGATCAATGAAAAATAATCTATCCTAGTGTATGAGTGGTGAACATGAGAGAAGTAGGTGTAGTCTCTATCAGTGGGGTGCAAGGTCCTCCAAGTGTCAACCAGTCGGTGCTCATGGAGTACTCTCCTTACCTTTCTTGCGTCTCGCTGCGACCCAGAAGAAGTCCCAGAGGAGGAGTCGGTCAGAGGATCAAGCGGCCAGTTAAGATCTCCCCCCACCACAAGGGTGCCTTCACGGAGGGGCTCCACCTCCACCAGGATCTGAGTGAGAAAATTTGGTTGATAAGCGTTTGGGGAGTATATATTTACAAAAGTAAATGTCTGATCAAAAATCTTCCCCTTCACCAGCAGGCCCCTTCCCCGTCTCAGAACCACTGAATGCAGGGATGTTAGCGGGAGGCGCCTAGAAAATAGGATTGCCACACCCCTGACTTTCTTATGTGTTGCAAGCGAACCGATGTAGAACTAGTCATAGTGTTAGTGTGAGGGAATGAAGCTTAAGAAAGCTCCAACTTAAATCTACATAAGAAGTGGCGGATTTAGATTGCTCCACGACAACAAGTGTACAAGAGGGGGAACGGACACACAAGGAAAGAGGGGGAGACGACAGACATACAGAACAAATACAAATATACAGTGCAAAAAACATTTGAAAGCACTCTGGACCTAAGGTCCACCGGGATAGGCTCGGGAAAAGGAGATAGGAAAATAGAAAAACATATATATCAATACATGAAAAGATACAGGCAGCCAGGTCCATTCCAGCTACTGAGTCTTAGTAGTAAAACTACGTGAAGAACTGAGGATTTGAAGATCAGGGCAGAATAGGTCAGGTCACTTCTGGCTCTGCTCTGCTTGGGCGGTTCTTGCGTCTCACTGTCTGCCAGTTGGAGCTGGAAGAGGTAGAGTCCTGAGATGCGGCATGGGCCAGTTGATGCCAATCTGGGATGGCACCTGGGGTATGCCCATAGCTTCACAGAAAGTCGGCAGATCCGCCAGAGATTGGAAGGTGACGGTTTTACCGCTGTGTGTTGCCCTGAGACTCAGAGAGAAGCCCCAACTATATTTTATCTGGTGTTTCCAGAGTGACTCTGTAAGGGGCTTCAGAAGGCGCCTTTGGTAGAGGGTACGCCAGGATAGATCTTGGTATATCTGGATACGCTGGCCTTGAAACTCGAGAGTATCCTCCGCTCTGGCTTTCTGAAGAATAGCCTCCTTCACGGAGAAGTAATGTATTCGACAGATAATATCTCTAGGGGGCTCTGTTGAAGGGTGTCTAGGACCCAGGGCACGATGAGCTCTGTCAAATTCAATAACAGTGTTGGGGTCTGCTCCCAGCAAGTCATTGAAGATCACAGTCAAGGCATCCATGATCCCCTGTGGTGGTATGTCCTCTGAGAGTCCCCTGATACGCAGATTGGCCCCGATTGTCGAGGTCCTTCAGCTGGACTTGCATGTTGTGCAATTCACATGAGCACGACTCCAGGGATTGCTGTAGCTGTGCGACTGACGCGGCCTGTTCTTCGTGAACTTCCTCTAGTCCTGATACTCTGGATGAGATCTGAGTGATTTCAGTGCGTAGAGGACCAATTTGAGTTTGAAGCTGGTCCTGGAGCCTCTTTTCCAGGTCCTTTATGTCCCTCTTAGTGGGCATCGAATCCAGCCAGCGAAGGATTTCTCCAACAGCGTCAGGGGGAAGCACAGAGGATTCCATTTGCGGGGCACGCTGGGAGTTCTCCCCGTCTTCAGAGCGCGGTGAAGAAGCTGGAGAGGAGATAGGCGGGGAGGAGGCTCTAGAGGGTACTGAAAGGAACTGATGCAAATCCATATGGGCAAGTGGCGCGCCTTCAGTTTAGGGGTACTTTTGGCCGCAGTACTCTTCTTGCCCATCCTACCCGTAGATTTGTAGATCTCAGTTGTAGTTATACGTACACTTGAAAAATTACACTTTACGTCTAGTGGACGATCGGAGCTGCTCTCCCCTTCAAGGAGTGTCAGTAATCATTAATAGTCAAGCATGTCCCACCAGGGGGTGTTGAAGGGTGTGAACCCTCTTGTATACCTCTGAATTTCCCACCTCAGGAATTAGTATGAACTTCTTTTGGTGTTTCAGTGTTAAATTCAGAGAGGTGCAATTTAGAGTTTGGCCAGTAGATGGAGCTCCAGGATAGTAAATGAACTGAATAGGCCAACAACCTGAGGCAGATGGGTTTATACAATCTTGTGAGTTCAGCCACTGATATAGTTAACCCATGGAATCTCAGCTAAAGCACTAGAGGAGTGCTAACTTGGAAGTGCTGGCAAAAGGGGGGGGAAAGGGAGAGACAAGCCCTGTACAGTCTGTGATGACAGGAGGGTACCTGGATCCCAACTGAGGCTGGGACTGAAGAGTTGCATAGGAGAAGACCTGCAGCATCAGCAGCCTCCGCGGGTGTTGTGGGAGAGGCAAGCCCTGCAGAGTCTGTGATGACAGGAGGGTACCTGGGTCCCAACTGAGGCTGGGACTCGAGTTGCAGGAGAGAAGCTCTGCAGCATCAGCAGCCTCCGTGGATGTTGTGGTCTGGCTTGGGCCCTTGTGAGAGGCAAGGTGAGATGGCAGGTCGAACGATGCTTCCAGCAGCAACAGAAGGGCCTCTTTGCAGCACACAGTCCTCAGGGAACCGCGCCAGGAGAGGTGAGATGGCCGCTAGTCAAGATGGCGCCGGATTCCCGTGTATTTACTTTTTAGTCTGGATTGGATTAATTTACACCTTTAGGGCCTGTTGTGAGATTAAGGGCAAAACAGGTGTAAGTGTTGACCTAAGCAAAACCATGTTGTAATATGAGGAGGGATAAATTTAAGCTGTGTTAACAGAATAAGAGTCGAGAGGTGAACTCTCCTCCTTAGCTCAAATCTAATTGAAAGATTAAAAACTAAAGCTATGCAGAAATGAAGTTTTAGGAGCAAAAGCAAAGTATTTTACCTTTAAAATGTAAAATCATTTGAAAAACGGTTTTGCTCAGGTCTACACTTGCACCTGTGTTGTATATCAGCCCATTATTGTACATAGTCTACGCGCATCCACTTATCACCTTACACTAAAACTCCCGTCCTAACACAGAAGATATGACTTCCCACAATAGTGTGCACCTCTGTATTGGACATCTGAGTGTAAGGAAGATAGTCTAACAAGTGTATCTTCATCAGGGCCCAAATACTTATTCTCAGTGAATTCAGATAAATCAGATCAGCATTTTTTAACCTTTACTAAGTAGGAGCCAGAAGCCATTTTTACCTTTCTGGTTGGATAGATGTGTACTCACAAAAATTACAAAAATACAATTTAAAGTTTTAAGAGCATTTGAACTAAAGAATTTAATATGTATATAGGTGGATTAGAATAATTATAAACTGGTAATAGTTTCACTATTTACTTCATCAATTTCTTTTAGAATGTTCAGTTTGATATGAACGGACATCTATAAAATCCATGAATCCATGAACACCCTCATCTGAAATATCCGAGTTATGTGATAATAAATAGGGCAAAACATGTAAAAATGACACCTGCAGTTGCTAATATTGTACATTATAGTAATTTGTACACAACACTGTGTCAGGAACCGGTTGCTGCCTTACTTTCTTGCATTTATGTCAGTGTTGCACAGTGTTAGGTCTCGATTAGGTATGTCAGGTGGGGTTAGAGATTCTGGTATGTAGCGTTGTTTATGAACTGACTAGACATGAAAACAAAAAGATTAATACATTCTAAAAAGCCAACTTACCTCAAACAAATGTATTCTATATAAAATCCTTTCCACCGCAGATGATTCATAAAATAATTGACAGTGAAAACGCCTCCGATGATGATGTCTCCATCTCGATAATATTTATAATCCTCAAATGATTTGGTCAGTTTAAGATCACAGACTGGTAACACAGTCTGGGTCACTGGAATGACACACAAGAACAGCACACATAAAAGCATTGTGAACATGCAAGATAAGACAATAAGTCTGGCAATGACTTCCCTAGATAGCATTGCACATAAAATAACCCGGTGTCTGAGTTACCCAGGAGCCTGGAATCTGTTGTATCCGGGTGACAGTATAACAGAAGTAATCGTCTCACCTTCTTTTATACAGTATCATATCATACAAGTCTATGTGTCCTGGATTTAGCTGCAGCTGTTTGTGTCTGTGACTTTTTTACTGTCCTAGACTAATATTATAACACACTTACATCTGGATAATTGCCAGTTTCCCAAACAGATAACAGAGTTTTTAAAATTATAATAATATATTATCACTATCTGGTAGCATTTGAATTATCTTAAAGATATTGGCCCAGATTCACAACCCCCGTACGTCTTCCAAATACGTCCTTAATTTCCCGAAGTAGCTACTACGCTTGTATAGTAACTATTTTACGTAATGTACGTATTGTTTTGTTACGCAAATTGCATATATGCAGTTTTTAAGACTGCATATACGCAATGAAAACAAAACAAATGGTGGTTTACAGTACAACTGCGCTAGATAATGACACAAAAATAAATAAATAAATAACTTCTAAAAACTAAGCGGCATGCAGGGAGAAGGTATATTCATGTGTAGAGCATAGAAGGGATCACTGTAGAAGAAATCTCCTCTCATCCAAACCGATGCATGCAAATGAATGGAAAAAAAGGGATAAAATCAATCAGCAATAAAGATAAAATCTAATAATATTTACTGAAAAAATTCAATTAAAACAGTGACACATAACGACATATAATTAATAAATAAAGCAGACTGGGGGTAACAACAATCCCCTACCGCAGTAGCACACGAGTCCCAAGGAGCTGCAAATAGTGGACGTCCTAGCAGAGGTGAAAAAAGTCCTTAGGAGTCAGTGGAACGTCGGCTGGGGAGAGAGACACAGCAGCTGCTAACGTGGTCCGGATCCTAAACGCGTTTCGGGCGTCGACCTTTCTCAATAGTCACTATCACTAGGAATGCAGAGGGTATTCAAAAGGGCAGGTTTCCCTCCCGAGGGTGTGTTAGATTCAGGCAAATGGAAAGATTTCAGGACAAAATATACAAGGTGGATTGTTAAAAACAGGCTAGAGGATAAAGTGTCTATTTGGTTAAGTGTGAGTGAAACTCTGGAGGAAGAGGAAGGGGCAGCAATGATTATGCCTTCCCTCACACATAGTGATCAGATTTCAGGTTCTGTCCTTAGAAACACCGCAGATGCAAAACACTAGCCCAATAAAGACAGACACACCAGAACGAATCACTACACATTTTAAGGTAGAAGAATTCATTTACAAAGGGGAATTCCCAACCAAACACATGAGACCAGACGACTGGACAGAATCAGAGGGTTATTTTCCCCCTAGAAAAGAAATGTGATTCATGCGGATGTTGTGAGGATGAAGGATGGTTTTATTTTTATTCATGTCATCAATTTGTGGACCCAGAACAAGCCTCATGTTCAGGGGAAGTGGACTTGAGTAAATGTAATCCCATGAGTAAAAAGCATAAGAAACTTAAAAGAATAATGGGACAATTGCGAGATGTAAATGTGTCTGGTAAAAAAGATACTACACCCAATACTATACACAAGGAATTGGGAACCTATCTTGATAAGTTTACTAGTTCTGTTACAGATGAAGGTATTGATCTGGAAAGCAGTATGGGCAAAAGACTGTTAAAGACAAAACTCCTGGATGGATTCAGGACAGAAATGCATGAACAGTTACTCATCTCACGACCAGAGTGCAGAACATTGTCTGTGGAGGAGATTATGCAAGTACTCGAAGGAATTGAAGACAGAGAAGGTGAAAAGGCAGAGAAAAGCAAGCAATGGCTTACACAGCAGCAACCCAATGGAAATTGGATGCACAAGGAGGGAAAGGCCAATCAAGGAACCTGACCAAAGATGCAAAATCCAACGTCAGGTAAATGCTTTTTCTGTAACCAGGAAGGACACATGAAACGTGACTGCCAGAAGTACAAGGACGGCTTCAGAGGAAGGACAACAGAAGTGGATCCCAGTATACTCCCAGGACACAGCTGGTAAGAGACCTGACAATCTTATACCTATTACCTTACCTACTCAGCAACAGGCCTTACCGGACAGCCCACCAACCTCAAAAGAAGTAAAAAGGAGATAGAACAAGAGGAGGATTACTACCATTCATCGAATGATGACGATGACCCCAGGATTAAGAAGATAAGGCTGCAGTTAGAGGTGCCCTCCAAACTATGAGCAAGAGGGAAAACAGATGCGGGACTATTGAAGGTAACCATGTACCAGGCACAGTCCCTATTTCCATCGAGCAGTATCCTCTCACCAAGGAGCAGAACAGTGAGGAGCAAAGAGATGACAAACCTTTCACACTGTTCTGTCATGAACATAGGACACGCTCTAGGAGTACTTACACAAGAACATGGAGGCAAGCAAAGATCAATTGCTTACTACTCAACAGGACTGGACTCTGTCATCATGGGATCCCCTATGTGTGTGCGTGCAGTGGCAGCAGCAGCAGTTCTGAAAGACAAGTGCACAGTCATCATATTGGATCACCCACTGACCATACAAGTTCCACATGTCGTGACAGAGATCCTGCATCAGGCAAGTACTAAACATCTTTCAGCAGCGAGGCTAACAAGGTATGAAGTAGCACTCAGTCATTCTTCTAACGTGACCATAAAGCGAAGCACAGTACTCAACCCTGCAACACTCCTGCCATATGTGTGTGAATCTGACGATTCAAAAGAAGGGAAAGGCGATCCAGGCAAGACAAGAGGCAACGGGTCACAAGGATTGTGGATAGTGTGACACCCCATGCCGGTCACAAAGAGAGCATGCGTTCAGGGATCCGATTATCAATCATAGACACTATGAACATGACTGTATAGCACTCATGGAAACACTAATCTGTCTGAACAGCCAATACATAACCCAACTTTTTTTTTTTCACTGATGGTTCCAGTTACTGTCCTGATGGAATGTGTCATGCCAGCTATGCGGTTGTCACTCCTTACGAGGTCATGGAAGCTGAACCGTTGTCTCCAGGTACGTCAGTCCAAGCAGCAGAACTCATGGCTTTCATCAGAGCATTGGAGATTGCAGAAGGACCAACAGCAAACATCTACACAGATTCAAGGTATGCTTGGGGAGTTGCACATGACTATGCCAGTGCCTGGAAAAGTAGAGGCTTTAAAACCTCAACAGGCAAACCCATACAACATGCAGCACTCATCAAAAGACTAACCAGAGCACTAGAACCTCCACTGCAAGTAGCAGTGATCAAGACTCAAGCTCACACTAAAGCAAAGACAGAAGAAGCAAAAGGGAACACCTTAGCAGACGTCACTGCCAAGGCAGCAGCATTGAAACCAATCAAGAACACCATGTATACTGTAGATACAGTACAAAAAGAAAAAGAATGGAGCTTAAAGGATCCAGTGAATCTACAACAACAAGCAGGTCCAGCAGAGCATGAAGCCTGGATACGCATAGGAGCTGAAGAATCATTCACATGACTGTGGAAGAAGGGTAAGAAACTATGTCTACCAAGAGTTTTGTACCCCCCTATGTTACAGGTGGCTCACGGACCAGATCATAAAGGAAAGGAGCAATTGACAGCACAAGTGCACAAGCACTGGATAGCTCCAGGATTCAACGCAGCGACAGCAAACTTTGTGAGTCAATGTTGGATTTGTGCAGAACACAACCCAGGACAAAGAACAAAGACTCCGTGAGGAATTACCCCAAAGGTATTCTACCCATTTCAGAGACTGCAAATAGACTACATACAACTACCAAAAAGTAGAACCTATGAATACGTACTGGTATGTACAGATTTATTCAGCAGCTGGCCTGAAGCATGGCCAGTGGCCAAAGCCACAGCAAAGAAACTCATGGCTAAAGTTGTTTGCAGGTATGGAGTTCCTGGAGTAATTGAATCAGACAGAGGTACACAATTCACAGGTGAGGTTATGCAACACATTTTAGGCATCACACAGGCATTTCAAACACCGTACAGACCACAAGCAAGTGGCAGAGTGGAAAGGTTAAAGGAAAAGTTAAATGGTACTTTAAAGCTTAAGGTCCAGAAAGTTATGCAGGAGTTTAAGAAACCATGACCAGAGTGTTTACCCATAGCATTGTTTGCAGTACGTACTACTCCTCTTAAACATCTTAAATGATCTCCTTATATGATATTGTTAGGTTAAGTACCAAAAACAGGTTGTTATTTTGCACAGGAATTGCAGCATGCTCATGGTGATCTTACAGGTTATAAAACTCGCCTGGGGATACCACCGGTTCCCCACAGAAAGTACAATTGGAAAACAAAAGAAGTGGCGTGTGAGCGCTAGACAAAATAATGGAATAATGAAATCTGCTCAATACCCCCATATAGTTAACCACCCCCCTTGTATTTTCTATTTATTAGAGTCCTTTTAATCTGTAATTATTGTATTTTATTTGGTCCCTTCAGAGTTCACTTCACTGACACTGTTTCACTTTTATATGTATTGAATATTTATTTAGCTAAGTATTTTTTGTTTTTAACTGGTATTATTTAGAGCAGATTTCATTATTTCATTATTTTGTCTAGCGTTCACACGCCACTTCTTTTGTTTTCCAATTGTACTTTCTGTGGGGAACCGGTGGTATCCCCAGGCGAGTTTTGAGCTGCTTATCTAGCCCCATTATATAGTATATAGCGCCCTTGTCCTCCACTACTATATTAATATAACAGATAAGTTAGATTAGATATTAGACATAGTAGCGAAAGAGTTGTAGTTCCATAACAAAGTTTTGCTGGTTTAGTATTATTGTTTTATGTACTGATCAAATTATTTCTCTGTTGCTTTTCATGTATACGAAAGAAACTGAACAAAGGGATACGTGGAACTAAGGAAGAAATTAAACAGAAAAAGCTGTACAAGACCCTGAGGCGTGTCTATGCTGATCCAGACGCAGAAATGATTTGTTTGGCAGAACGTGAGGATGCCCTAGAAAGAGATACAGCACAAAGGACAAGACAGAGTTAAACACCCTACACCCTCATCCCAAGAATAGAGAGTAGAAGAGATGCTTCTGGGTAAACCAGGACCCTACCGTGAAGGACGGTTATTACCCTCCACCTGGAAGGATATATGGACTTTTATCGAGGTGACTAGCACCGCCAAGTGGGGAAAGTATTCACAGGGACCCAGTTTTCGCCAAATTGTGGTCTGGCAGGGAGCCTGAGTTATCCAGTAGTATGGCAGGAAGGAGTTATTTTAGTATAAAAAGGAGGCTTTGTAAGGGTTGAAATTAAGTTATACGTAAAATAACTAGTACTCCATTTTGTATATCTGTTAACATTTTGTGATTTGAATTTAGTACAGCAAGAAATTCAGTTATTCTGTGCATTTAGAAGAAATAGAAAGTTATGTGAACAAAACATTTACCAGAAATCATGTGATATTATGGCTGAAGCTAGTTTCGAAAAACTTTTCAAGATAGAGCCTCAGGAATCTTCGCCTTGGCCTTGAAAATAACAGTTACTGACGAGCTTGCGGTTAGGCGTATTTTGCTGTTTTTCTTTTGCTAATTAAATTCCTTAAACCGAGGAAGGTCTAGGTGGGGAACATCTCCAACATAAGTGCGTATATTTAGGAAGAGATATACTGCGCATGCGTAGTAACTTATACACAATCTACGTTGGACTTCGGAACGCCAATGGCGTGATTCAACACTATGAACCTAATCTCGCTTGGTTCATAGTAACTTATGCAGGAAGGGGCGTGCCGTGAATAATTAACTCGGCAGATGTTACGGTACCCCGGGCTTACCCCGACAGGGAACCGGAGTGACCAGAGAGAGAGAGAGATAACACGGGTACTCACCGGTTTGTAGAGCCTGATTTCTGTCTGAGTATTCGCTAGAGCCCCTGATGGTGAGGATAGACTGGAGCTGGTGGGACTTCGTCAGGATACACACCTTTAGAGAAAACCCGGGAGAAGAATAGGAAGGAAAGATGGAGTAAGACAGATAAGAGGTAAGTAAGAGAGGAGAAGTGGGAGTAGACAGGTCAGTAGAATATGACCTGTAACAAACAACACTTAACAATGAACGCTGACGTGAAGACAAGAGAGGATGACGGGACTGACAAGACTTACTAAACAAACTAGGGCAGTCACACACACACATACACCAGCGGTAAGTACAATAGTATAAAACATTAAGGTGGGAGAGAGGGTAATGGAACACTAGGTAGGCAGGCAAGGTACTGGGCAGAAACAAGGCTGGGGCACTCAAGAACAAATAAGAAAAGCACTAGGCAAGGAGAGAGAAAGCAGCAGGCACAGTGACTTATGCAAGTATATAAGACTATAACCGACACTGAGCTGCTACAGGCAGGGGCTGAAATAGAGGCAGCTGGCCTCTGATAGGCTGGACTCAGACCAGCCGCCAAATACTAGAGAAAACGACTCCCAGTGCGGGGAGACGTAATTCAGATCTGCGGGGAGGACGTGGAGCGTGCGCCTGCCTGAGGCTGCGGCGCCGCTCCACGTGTCTTTGTTGACATGCTGTGATCAGCATGTGCGGCGGGAGAGGAGGGGGAGAACCACAAGGAGGAACGGCTGCTGTGGCTCTCGCGTCGGGACTGGCCTGAACGGCCGGAGGGGTGAGTCAGCCGCGTGTCGGAGCGGCACATAACAGCAGATAAGAAGAATGGGTGGAGGGAGGCATTTAAATGAGCAAAATAAGGTGTAATTAGACGCCCTACGCACACAGATGTGAACCAACAGTTAATGGAGCCCTATGGCCCTCATAAGTCTCCTAAGAACCTGAAAACCGGGGGCGTGCCGAGGGAGTTGCCTTGCTACTAGTTGCGTATATTTAAAAACCTAATGCGTTCTTAAGTATGAATCAGACCCATTATCACATCTTGTGAAGTTAATTACACAGAAATCAAAATTAGATGTTATTTACTATTCTAGTAGTTGACCAGAATCTGAAAAATTTACATTAAAAGGTTTTTTATCACCATTAACTTAAGGATAATGGGCTGGATCCAGACTTAGTTAAGCGCTTGAACTTAGTTACTACTGGGCTAAAACATTTTGATTTCAGGGGGAGGCAAGTTAATTGTATTCTTTGCATGCAGCGATATTTCTTTGAATTTCTTACTGCACACAGATACTGACCAGCTTTACTATCACACTGTTATTTAGACTTGGGATAGGAAACATCACCTCTCATCTCTAATACTGTTTGCAACAGCAGAAATATGACTCCCCTGCAATCAACATGGTTTAGCCCAGGAGTAACTCATTTCAAGCACTTAACAAGGTCTGGATCCAGCCCAATGTATGAAATATTGCAAAAAATTTAAGATTACAAACATCCCAGTCACTAAGTAGCTCTAAAGCTACTGACCTTCATATCAGGACTCTGTAGCTGTATTATGATTCTGTTTATGAAGAGATGATTTTAGAAACTGATAGTCATGAAGGTAAAAAAATATAGTTTTTCAGGGTTGTTTTAAAGGTGGTGAGACTGGTGTAAAGTTTAGTTAAATGTGACAGAGCATTCCAGAGAGTGGGAGCAATGATACAAATTTTGTAAAGGAGAATATGGAAAGATGTAATCAGCGGCCAGGTGAGGGGGATACAGTGTAGGATTATACACTTACCTCGTGGATGGATGTGAGATCAATGCCATTTACCTGTAATCTTCTCTTCAGACAGGCTCTTCTGACCGACTCTTGAGAACTCAACTGGAACTCAAGATCGACACTTTAGAATTTGACTTGTACACAAAAATGAAAGGTGAGAAATCAATATTAGTTTTAAGATTAGGGGTTTGATTAAGGTTAGGGTGGGACTTTGAGTGGCTATACACAAGGATTGGAAATCAGACTGAAATAGCAGTAGTGCACTTTTTCCTCAACATGGGAAAGTTTTATGGATTCAGTGAATTATTTGTTCCAACTTTGTTCTTACCAGAAATGTCTTTCTTTCTTCAAACTGTTTTTATTTGCAGAAGATGGACACCGCCATGGGGTCAGGCTGTGGGCCCACCTACTCTAAACTATATCTGGGGCGGTGGGAGCAGGCTGTTGTTTTTACCAAAGCCCATGAGGAGTACACCACCCATATCTTAATGTGGCTTCGGTATATTGCTATGGCAAGGTGACCCCTCCCTACTTTTTTAATTTTTTTCAGATTTTGAACCAAAATTCTTTTAATTTAAAACTGACCAGAGATGTATAAGGAGCATATAAACTTCCTAGATGCAACTATCAGAGTAGACTACAATGGCTATATTAGCACAGATTTATACCGTAAGGCGAATGCTACCAATAGCATTCTCCATAGCCTCACCTTCCAGCAACAATCAAAGCAATCCCCTGGCTGGATGCTAAAAAAATTAGGGCTGGCAGGCAGGTTGCTAGGCTAGTTATTCCAGCCTGCAGGCTCCAGCTCCCAGGCCCCCCCACCCCCCATTACAGGCTCCATCATCCAATTGCAGGACTGTGGCTAGAATATGAAGTCCCGCTGTAGTTCCGCTCGGAGGATAAAGCCTGTACGGTAAGATAACCTGGGGGGTGCTGTAGGCACATGATGAAAGTATGGGGGGGCTGGAGGCAAATGGGAGTCCTGGGGGGGCTAGTGGCACATGATGGGAATACTGGGGGAGGGGACTGAAGGCACATGATGGGAGTACTGGGGGACTGGTGGCACATGATGGGAGGACACTAGGGGACTGGTGTCACATGATGGGAATACTGGGGGACTGGACTGGAGGCACATGATGGGAGGACTGGGGGGCTGGTGTCACATGATGGGAATACTGGGGGGACTGAAGGCACATGATGGGAGTATTATGGGCGGGCTGGTAGCACATGATGGGAGTACTGAGGGGCTGGTGGCATATAATGGGAGTACTAGGGAGGCTGGAGGCACATGATGGGAGTAATGGGGGGGCTGGTGGCACATGATGTAAGTACTAGGGGAGGCTGGTGGCACATGATCGGAGTACTGAGGGAGGCTGGTGGCACTTCATGGGAGTACTGGGGGGGTCTGGAGGCACATGATGGGAGTACTGGGGCAGGGGCTGGAGGAACATGATAGGAGTATAAGTATTCAGAGAAAAGGGGTAATGGGGGCACCAGTCCCTTACTTTGCCAGGGGTGCTGGACCCATAGATACACCCCTAACTGTAGCTCCATGAATTTGAGCAGATTTTATTTATTTTTGTGGATAGAAATTTGATTGAATAAGTTCATTTTTAAATTTTCATATTTCGCTTGTGTGATTTATCTTTTATCCTATATATATTAAAAGTTATGTTTTTTGGTTGATCTTATGCGCATTATATCATGGTATGATTTCACTTATTTATTCATGACTGTCACGTCCCTGGGTTGGTTAGGACTGGGTGTGGGTGGTTGCCGCGCTGTGTGACATCGACCTTTATATTAAGTGCGCTATAAACTGGTCCACCTTCCTTTTTCTGTTGTTATTGTCTATTTAGGACCAGTGCAGCAGCACCCCCCATTTACTCGTGAGTTGATTTGGTATCCATTGTTTAATCTTTGTGCTATTTAGTCATTGAACAGCAACACATGTACTCTAATTATTGGGTCACTTTATTGTATATTTTACCAAGGTCATTGAATTTGTTGTGCGGTCCCTGGTGCCTGGACAGTGTTTCAGGCACCAAATCTGTTTATTACTATATTCCTGGTTTCTATGGGGGTGACCTTAGGTTCACTTCTTCCCCCTTTTCAGGGAACCTGCACACATCCTTTCAGGCCTTTATAGTATTCATTATATTCATAGTATTCATTATAAATGCGCCAATAGTTAGAATAAATAATAAGTGCCTCGATAGTTAGAATAAATAATAAATGCCCCGATAGTTAGAATAAATAATAAGTGCCCAATAGTTAAGATAAATAATAAGTGCCTCAATAGTTAGAATAAATAATAAGTTCCCCGATAGTTAGAATAAATAATAAGTTTCCCGATAGTTAGAATAAATAATAAGTGCCCTGATAGTTAGAATAAATAATGTGCCCTGATAATAAATAATAAGTGCCTTGATAGAATACATAATAAGTGCCCCGATAGGTAGAATAAATATCAAGTGCCTCAATAGAATACATAATAAGTGCCCCGATAGGGCACTGCTTTGGTGGTGACAATATTAAAAATAATATGTAAAAAAGTTCATACTTACAGTACTAAAGTCTTCAGTGTTGCTAGCAAAGATCACTCCTCCAGTCCCTCCAGATGCTGCATCTTCTTCTGTGTCCTTCCAGCTAATGACTACTGTCATTACTGGTCCTCTATTTATACCCTCTGATGGGACTAGCGGGGCACTTATTATGCATTACGACTATCGGGGAAAAATGATTTAATGGAAAGCGTCACTGACACCGCAGTGTCCTTAATGATGAGTGACATTTATTACAGATGGTTTTACTACCAATAAAATCTCATTTTTTCATATTAGTTGTTTTCTAATCAATATGTTTGTTTTCTGTATTAATATGGATCTGGGTTCTCATAATCTAGACTTCTGTACTGATTTGCATACCAAATAACTTCCAATGGGGAGGTGGGTACAAGCAGTTGAGAGGTACTATTAGTACAATACATAGAACATGACAGCAGATAACAACCTCTTGACCCATCTAATCTGCCCATTCCACTCACCACCCTTCCTCAAACTTCCCCTGAACCCACCACCCTCCAGTTATTATTATTATACAGAGAACACTTGTAACTCAGTCCCTGTCCCACTGGAGCTACATTCTAAGTTCCCTAATACATACCTACACACAGAGCAGGGTTAATTTTTGTCAGCAGCCAATTAACCTGCTAGTATGTTTATGGATTGTGGGAGGAAACTCAAGCACCCAGGGGAAACTCACACAGACACGGGAAGAACATATAAACTTTATACAGATGAGGTCAGGAATCGAACTCATGACCTCAGCACTGTGAGGTCCACTGAGCCACCATGCTGCCCACTGAGCCACCATGCTGCCCTTTAGACATGCCTTATAAACTCCACCATAAGAGCCTGTCTTCATTTTAAATCTTTTGCTACAGATAACCAATGCTTCTTTGGTGCCCCATTCATTCACACAGACGGACGCATACAGCAAGAATTCGGTATCAAGTATCAGAAGTATCAATAACATAACTTTTATCACTTAGTAGGTAAATAAACTTTATTTGTCACACAAAATACATTAATATTAACAAGTTAAACCTGCACTGTACAGTATATGGGACAAATTCTAAAGGATTTTTTTTCACTTTGATACAGAATACAATTTACCTCAATACCTCAATACACAGCCATATAGTTGACTAAAGCAGAACCAAGCTTTAGGTTTACAAAGTATCACACTATATTTGGTTTCTATAAATGTATTTTTGTAATGTAAAATCACCAGAGGACAATAAAACATAAGGGAATACTATGTGAGAACAATTGCTTCGTGCACAAGACAAATCTCAGTAGTATCAGCTGTGTATAGGGAATCTTCAGTGAAATAGGTATAATTACACTGTATTACAGGTTCAGGTGCCAGGGACATGTAATTACAGGTTTCTAGAGACAGAAGCCGGTATATATATATATATATATAGTATATAACTATTAAAGTATATAAACCTTCTATAATATCTTCCTCTTTTTCTTTTACCTTAGTGTCTTGCTAAAATTAATTTTATATGAAGCAGTATTGCAGGAATATGGTGTTTTTTTATTGCCCCGACCTGGTATATGTCCTTTAAGAATTTATTTCTAGTCAGGAGAAAATGTTTGTGTGTGTATCAAAATATAAGTAGGATATTTATGGGTATATGTACCTGGCGATAAATGCAAGGCCAATCAAAGGTGATACAATCTGGTCCTCCTGTAGAGCCTATACAAATATGAAGGGAAAAGGAGGGGGTTCAGGTGAAAGTGCCTTTAAAATGTCAGATGTGAGACTCTAGTTTGATAATTTATTGGGATATTCATTTGACTGTTGACACTCAGTTGAGGGAATTTACCAGTCTCTTTCCAACCCAAGCACAGAAAGTATTCTTTGCGTAACTTAATTATAATAATTTCAATTTCAAGATTCTTTTATTTAATTCATACGTTAGCAGTCATAATAGATATAAATAATATAAAATAATATACAATAGTATAAATTAAATAATATAATATAAATAGATATAAATAAGAAATATAAAAAAAATACAAAATATACAAAACACAGGTGTACAAATGTACACATGTGAAAAATAATATTTGCGTTATATAGAGAAAGAAACCACAAAAGAATGGCTAGAACTTGACCCTTTAGTCAGCAACACATCCAATTAATGTCAAAAGTACCAAAAAAGAGAGATGCTGTATAGATTAAAAATACAACTTTTTAATGTTTCACAATTAAAATGAGAAATATAGCATTAAAAAAAATGTTGCCAATGCAGCGAATGCTACTTTATATCAAACAAGCAACCACCTATAATTGTCTAACAATATAAAGATACCGACTGAAAAATAAAGAACATGCCACCAATACTACCAATGTTCAGTTAGATTAAATAATGAAAGAAGAGACCCGCTACTCTAATAAAATGGGCAGAATACATCTATCCCTGTAATCCAGACTAGTGACCTCACGGTCAGCGCTTCAACCCTGATGAGCCTTATGTTACCCTCCCTGTCACTCAAAAGATCTCCAGAGTCTCAGAGAAGGTTGTAAGGGCGGCATGCAGTCAGTATCAGGAGGTTGGATCCCAGGTGCACAGCACGGTAAGGTCGCCTGACGCGCGTTTCACTCTCCGGCTTTCTCATCGCCTTTGGGGGGATTATCCAAAAATAAATGTGAGGTTGTGTGGTTTTCATTGTTTTTTCTTGGTTTAATAAATAGACACATATGTGAATTCTAACATTGAATAGAGTTTCCTGCAAGGAACTGGTGAGCTTTCTCCATTAAGATTAAGAAATACTACAAAATCAAAGAAATTCTTTATAAGGGTCCACATGGAAAATCTGACACTTAATACATCATAAAAACAAATAAAACGCTTGTAACTGTTTATTCCTCCCTGTAATGGGTAATCCAATTTTCTTGGAAGGTGCGGCATCCTAACTCTTTACATTTTAATGCAGCTTTGTAGATATTCCCAAATTTGAACCATATACTTTTATTCAAGCATGCAAAAAAATAATCTTTATTAAAATTCACCCAAAAGTGTATCAACAAAAGATGGCTTCTGTGAAGAGGATTCCAAAAGAGATCTGACGCAGCCAGTAGGTGGCATCTACAGGACATCCGAGGAACAGGAGGATAGAGAAGAAGCTCAGCATGATGGAGACCAGGAGAAGGAAGCTCAGGTTCTTGTTATTAGCTTTCACAAGAACCGTGTCCCGGTACAAGATAAAGATCACAAGTATTAGAAAAGTTGAAAAACTGAAGACAATTGGTGTTACTATAACTAAGACACCTATTGTGTCATGTGTGTAGGACAGAAATTCCAGATCCTTGGAAGACACTGATCCTTCTTCTCATTGGGCCACTCATGGGACTAGATTCTGAGTTTGAAAATAAGAGAGAAAAGTTACTCCTGGGAAAAACCATGCTGATTTCAGGGGAGTTAAACTAATGTTATTCTATTATGCATGCAGGGAGAATACTTTGCTTTTGCTTATTGCACACAGATAGTGACCAGCTTCACTTTCACATTGTTGTGGGCTAGGAAACATCCCCTTTCAACTGAAAATCAACATGGTTTTGCCCAGGTGTAACTTTCCTCTCTTATTTTCAAACTCTGAATCAGGTCACATTGTAGGCAATTTCCACTGTGTGGTGAAATAAAACAACACAGAACAGCATTACAGGTCAATGTATTAACTAAGACAGTATTCTTAAGATCTAAATTGTAAAATTATTCACCAGTGCAAAGTATGTTTGAGGACAGAGTGGATGGAAAGACAGAGGAGAGTATAAGGAAGAGACATGGGGACAGGACAGAGCAGATGAGATTAGAGCATGAGCAGGGACAAGATAAGGAAATTATTGAATTTCATTTACAGATGTTATGGTTATGAAATGGTGCCAGGAGGCCCCTGTCAACATAATACATTTCCAAATGATTAATATGTGAACAATGATACCTCCAATGTTATGGTGTTGCTGTATCATTGTCATTATTATAACTGTTGCCATGATGACTGTAATTGGTTTCAGTTCAATGAAAATAAAGAACTAGTCTTTCTTACAGTCCCATATAATCAATATATTGTCAATAGAGTGTATCGAGAGAGCCAGTGGGTTGTATAAGCAGGGATGCTAAGTGGCGATACAGTGCTAAAAACTAGCACTAATTACTGTTCATACAAATACAAATATTGCTGCTAAGATATCATCCTATGGACAGGACAATAGCAGCTATTGATAGCCAGTTGGAGCTTGGGACATGATGGCGTTTAGTGGCGGTCTAGAGTAAAGTTTGTCTCTCCTCTTTACCAAGATTTGTCTTCATGTATTAACTTACTGACACAATTGTTTCAATTGTTTGTTTCAATTTATTCCCATTAAGTGTGCTTACTGGCTGAAATGATTCCCCTGCAAACAGCCTGTCTATCCTCCTGTGTCCTCTCCTGTCTCTGGGTCCAAAAAGCAAACAAGTGTAACGAAACATAGGATTTACCGCTTGAGAGGCCGCCTATTGGTGGTGCTCTCCAGCCATGCACGTGCTGCATCCTCAAGGAGGTGCCATTGTCAGTAGTAGCAGCCTCCTGTTCAGCCTCCTGCCTTGAGTCCGGTGGTATAATCTGGCCCCAAGTTCTGGCATCCTCCTGTGCATGGCGCCGCTATGTTGGATCCAGTCACCTGATGCGCTCAGCCAATCAGATCTCAGGTCAAGGAGTCAAATGAGCAGACCATCTAATCTTGGTCAAAGGCGCTCTATTTAAATCTGCAGCACAGTGTAACCTGTGCCAGAACAACTTGTTCACTCAAAGTGCCAGGTTCCTCACTGAGTAGCGCTGCAGCTATCCACAAGTCAAGTCTGTCCAAGTCCAAAGTCAAGGTCAAGTCAAGTCTGTCCTGGTCCAGGTCAGATTATAGATTCGGGAGTCAGGGAAAAGGGAACAAGAGGAGGATATAAGTGACCTCACAGTCGTATTAGGAAATTTAAATCAACCCAGTTGGGAAAATCCCTAACGGGGGTGCTGTCCAATGAGGAACCCAAATAATCAATATTAATATCGGGTTAATGGGACAAGGGGAAGGACAGAAGGTTCCTCTAGGGGGATGGACGCACTGATTTGTATTCATATAATGTACACCTAGCTGAAGCTTAAATAAGCCATATTGAGACTAGACGTCAAACAATGGTCACTCTGAAATGACTGCACCTTTGATCCAAAGCCACTCCCCATTCACAATGAGAGGGACTACCACCTGAACTGAGCCGCTAGGGCAGACATCTAGTTTGGATGTTATAAGCTGCTGCATACAATGGTCACTCTATAGTTACTTCACTTTTTTCCAAAGCCACTGAGAGGGATTGCCGCTAGGACTGACATCCAATTCAGAAGTTATAGACTGGTGCATAATCTCTGATCACATGATGTTACATAGTCCTTTCCACATGGCACCAACCTCAAGGTCTGACTCCCATTACCACCACCACATTGTGCCCCATCTGAAAAGCAAGCAACAAGTTAGAAAAAGAACATCATAGCTATGAGGGAGGGTGGAAAAGGCAAAGGAACACAAGAGGGCAAACATTCATTCCTCACTCTTTATAAGCCCTGTGTAACAATATACTAAATTACACTAGTTAGTCACATTATTAATTCACATTAATATTTCATTTACACTTTAATAAGGAATATTCATTTACCATCCTAACATTACTAACTAACATTACCTAACATCCTAGCTTGTTTATTTAACAAATACAGTTACAGCTTCCTACTGATTCTCTTGCAGTGTCTCTAAGTAAATATGACTATATTTTAAGCTTGTGACATGTATATACAAACACATTAGTCCATTTGCCTGAGAAGAGGCATCATCTGAGTGTTCATAGGGCTTATTAAATATAATTTTAACCCAATAACATCTCCCTTATTTACAACATTAAATAAACGAGTTTCTTTGGTGGAACAATTTATTCTGTAGCTCATAAAATTGTCCTTTTGGCTCAATTATGCTTTTCCACCTGTCTCTTTAATTGCTCCTCTACATGGCCGGTGCTAGGTCCCTGGGCACCCTAGGCGAAGTTTGGCCCCTTCAGGCCTCTATGCCCCTTTCATATTCCCCTTCAGGCTTCTAATTAGGTATTGCAGGCCCCCCTCCCCAGTTTTAATTAGATATTGCAGCCCCGTACCTAGTTTTAATCATATATTGCAGCCTCCCCCTCCCCAGTTTTACTCATATTTTGCAATATTGAAGCCTCCCCCTCCCCAGTTTTACTCATATTTTGCAATATTGCAGGGCCCCCCTCCCCAGTTTTACTCATATTTTGCAATATTGAAGCCTCCCCCTCCCCAGTTTTACTCATATTTTGCAATATTGAAGCCTCCCCCTCCCCAGTTTTACTCATATTTTGCAATATTGAAGCCTCCCCCTCCCCAGTTTTACTCATATTTTGCAATATTG
>WWET01000466.1:640592-657175 GCA_011038615.1 Limnodynastes dumerilii | reverse complement strand
CAAAAGTGGACCCTTCCCCTCTCTTTCTTTTGTGAATATTGAACAGAAATACTTGTTAAGATGATCTGCCATAGCCCTTTCACTCTCAATAAGAATTCCACTTTCCGTTTTGAGCCTTTACTCATATATTGCAGCCCCTCCCTAGTTTAACTCATAAATAGCAGGCCGGGCCCCCCCTCCCTAGTTTTAACCATACAGAACCCCCCTCCCTAGACCCCCACAGCCACCAATCACTTACCTGCTCCTAACTCCTCCGTGGCGCGCGCTCTCTGTCTGATGAATGATGCAGCGCTACCTTGGGGTCACGCAGCGTCATTAATCAGAGAGGAGATGCTGCAGAGGAGAGAGGCAGTCGCAGACTCTGCTGCGGTGCTGAGGTGAGTTAAGGGGGTGACGGAGCCTCATCTCTCCGACACCCCATTTACTCACCGCAGCGCAGCAGCAGAGTTAAACACAAAAGGAAGGTAAATGGAGGCGGGGAGTAAATGGGGGCGGGGAGCTACTACCGCCCCCCCCCCCAGGCCCAGCGCTCTAGGCGATCGCCTAATGGTAGCGCCGGCCCTGCTCCTCTACTGTTTCCAGCCTGCACCTCCTATACTTCACACCTCACACGGTCCACAGCTTTAGTACTCTCCTCTCTGGTTACTCCTTCAATACCCTTTTTATCACCTCAGCTATTCCAGCTCCCCTCTGTCTGTAGCATGTCACTTCACTTTCCTTTATGATACCTCCTTTAATAGTCTTTTTTCACCTCACAGTTCTCCTTCTCCGATTCTCCGCTGGAATCCCCGACACCTTAACTGTACTCCCAATTCACTTGTCCTCAGCTCACCACCTCAACTCTCCAGATGAAACATCTAGCTGCCGTCAATCTCCCCTTTTCCCTCTGCCTCTGGTCCTCTGCTTTCACCTCCGGTCCTCTTACAGTCACTGCCGCTCACTCCTTTCACTTTCTCCAATCCAACTCTGCCCATCAGCCTCAACCGTTCCACTCCTTCACCTCTCCTCTGCTCACCGCTACCGCTGCCTTCCTCTGTCCCCAGAGCTTTTCACTACTGCTTGCCCCCTTTTCCTCCTCTCCTCACCCCACAACCAGAACTGACTTCTCCCGCTCTCTCCGCGGCCCAACTGCTTTCTCACGCGCCCTCACTGAATCCTCCAGTGCTCCCTTGCGCAGCCTAGCGCATCCCTTATCAGCTGACCACCCGCACGCTGCCTACATAATCTTCCTCCACACAAGCTGCACCACCCAGGATAGCCCCCGTATTGGGGTATTACACCTGTCCATAGGCAATTCCCACCCCCTTTAGCCTAATCACTGGAAAGGAAGCTCCTTATCATGCTAGATGGATGACCAGGGTTCAGCCTGTCATTTATAGTCACATACCCTCCAATTGTACCTATTTGGTCAGTACAGTACCGGATTCTGACCCAGCAGTTCCCTCCCCCTATACTCACCTTCCAGACTCTATAGCTGTGATGCGGGGACAGACTCCTACAGCTCTGTTAAAGTGACAAGACTCTCTCCTGTGAGTTCTCAGCTCATATGATAAAGTGCAAAAAGAGATTTAACACCTTATCATTTATGCAAATTTGAGCGGAGGAAAGCCACACGCCCACCTGGTGTATTGATTTTTTTATAAAAAAATATTGGAGGATATATAGTCCCTCATGGGGACTGATTGCAAACCTGTAATCACACCTCCCCAGCACCTGGACCTGTAATACAGTGTAATTATACCTGGCTCATGACATATTCCCTATACACAACTGATACTATAAAGTATCTAGTTCTAGTTAAACTTGTTAATGTCAATGTATTACTTGTGACAAATAAAGTTTATTTTATATACTGACTGATAAACGTTATAGGACTGATACTTCAGTTGATAACATATTCTCACTCTATCTGACTTCCTGTGTGAGCACATGGAGGCCACGCCCCTCACTAGTACTTGCATCAGGATATCCGTACCTAAAGATTTCCAATCTGTCCTCACTTAAAAAAAAGGGGTGTGCATAAGGCGGGATGCTTGTGCTATTATAATACAACCCCTCCTTACACTAGTGCTTGTACCCACCTCCCCATTGGAAATGCTTTGCTATGCCAATCAGTACAAAAGTCTGGATCATGAGAATCCAGGGACTAGATTTACTAAGCTGCGGAAAATGTTAGCTAGAATCTGATTGGTTGCTATGGGCAACACCTCCACTTTTCCTAACGGCATAACTATCTGTAATTATGGGATTTAGATAATTTACAAAAGAAATAGAAAAATATAGGAAAAATAGGAAAAAAAAGTACAATCAGGAAAAAAGTACAGTCAGGTGAACCCTTATGTCAAGTGTTTAACGCTCAGCAATTTACACCAAACCACATATGACTTACAAACTGGAAAAAAATACTGTGGGGGGTAAGACACCCCTAGCACCCCTAGGCGTGGGGGTGGTCAGGGGGGGACATGTAAAAATAATCGAAAACGGACGATATTAGTGCTGAATCCATAGTTTTTTGGGAGATGAATAGTGACACTCCCGATGCCGTTTAAGTCCAAGTTCAGCCCCCATCAGTAAGAAGGGTTATAAAATGTCCAAAATGACTGACATTACTGTCAAGTACATAGTTTTCGGGGTCGCTAAGCTTATTGGTGACAGATGTCCGCCTGAATGATGGCTAAGGAAGAAAACTTCACAGAGTGGTAATATAAGGAGAAGTCACTTGCGCACGCAAGCTGCATAAGTGACCTGACTGCCGCACTAGAGGGCGCATGAGCCCTCCAGATGTTACGCTAGGGTTACTATAGCTTTGTTCCATCCGAGTCAAGCCCATTTCCGAGGAAATGGGCTGTGCTTCCCCTCCGCCCACTAAAGTGGGTGGGGGGGAACATGCTAAGTGTACAGTGTGGGAGGGGGCTCCCACACTGCAGCGAATCAGCGGTCGTACGGACTGCTGATCCGCACGACACACTTAATGCAGGCCAACACGGGAGAGGGGAGTGACAGGGGGTGTGCACTCCCCTCTCTCTCGCTTACTTACAGACCCCCATACGCATGGAAAATGTGAAGGGGTCTGAATCCTGTCCTTAGTGTCTCCCCCACTAAGCTCTTTCCTCTGCTCCATTCTGCTGTTAGCTCTCTCCTCCATGTTCTGTCCATTCTCCCAGCTCTCACCTCTGCTCTCAGCTTCTCCTCTGCTAAGCTCTTTCCTCTGCTCCATGCTGCTCTGTCCCTGCTGCTGTTGGCTCTCTCCTCTGTGTTCTGTCCTTTCTCCTGGTAAACTACCCATGTGTGATATGTGGCCCCATGCTAACCAAACACCTAGAAACCCTTAGCCTAACAAATAAAACATAGAGACTTGCATTGGGTCAAGTGATTTATTAACTTTAAATTTTTAAATATGGGCAATTTTATGATCTTACCAAACTAGAAATTGATTTGGCGGAAGGAAGCAGGTGCATATAAAACATTTGTTGTACATATAACAAACACAAACTGTAATTGCAGATGATCAACCTTGATGGCACGTACGCTACCATTTGTAGCCAAGTGGGACCGTCCACTGGAAAACAGGCCCCAAGTGGGACCGTCCGCTGAAAAACGGGCCCCTACATCCAGCCGGCATAATTAACGGCTAAAGCGCTTACCCCCCTGGGAAAAAATTCAACAGTTGGGGATCGCTGCATATGTACCTTTTTCTGCAATCAAAGAAACGCCTAGTCTATCCCCAACATAACAACCTAACAGAACACTAGGATAGACTAAGGATGAACCTGCTTACTGCTCCAACCTCAAACCCAGTACAAACCTGGGTGGGCACGGGAGGGAGAATCAGGAAGAGAAGTGCTGCTAAGTCACCACATCCTGTGCCTCCCTTCAAGACCTTCCCCCATGTGATAGAAATCCACCAATCCACCTTCAGGTGAGTTACTCTGCATGAAACCAGACACACACAGGGAGTTTAACATTACTCATGTTAAATCCTTAACCCTCTGTTACCCTTCTTCTCCTCTGCCCCTGGTCTGTCCTCTGCTAAGCTTTTACCTCTGCTATATAATGCTCTGTCCCTGCTGCTATTTGAGAAAATATTTGGGCCCTGAGTTGCGCATCTGTGTGAAAATCACATTGACAACATTTGGCAGAGTGTTACAGCGGCAACCAATTAAGTAATTAGACAATAAGAGTGGGGTATCAGTGTCCGTGCTAGGAAGGTTTAGAACTCTAAATCAAAACTCACAGTTCCAGTTATTATTCGAAAAGTTCTATTTTCTTCTTTTGAACGTTTTTCTTTTCTTTTTCTCTCCTTAATCTTATGGGTTAAGACCTTTAATTTCGTTGTCCTTTTCAGAAAAATGGTATTTCTATTTTCTCCAATCTTGCACCTCCAATTCCAGTGTAACTGTGGGAAAAAGAGAGAAACAGAACCTTGTGTTGTACCGAAGACAGGTAAGTCACACGCACCACACAGAAGATACTTACAAAAGTTATCTCTTGTGGTCTAGGCACTTAGCAATTCTTTTCCTTTTCTTTCCTTTCTTCTAGGTGGTCCTCCTCCGTCTAACCACCTTTTGTGTCCCTTAAACCTTCTCCTCCCGTGTTGTCACAGAAAAAGAGAAGACAGTCCTTGTGCTGTACCAAAAACAGGTGAATATCACGCACCACACAGAGGCTACTTACAACGGTTGTCTCTTATGGTGTATGCACTTTATGTGGATTTTCTTTGTCTTCCCTTCTTTCAGGTATTCAACCTCCACTGGACCATCCCTCCACGTCACCAGGACCTTCTCCTCTCGTATCACCGTGGAAAAGAGAAAAAGCAGACCTTGTGTCGTACCACTGGTAGGTAGGTATCCCACACCTCACAGAAGATACTCACAATGCTGATCTCTTGTAAGTAAGTGCAGAAAACCTCCTTTTTCTTTCCTTATTCTTCTTTTCTCCTCCTTGTGTTGTCCCAGGAGATCTCCTCTCTTCTGATTCCACCTCGGTTTATCGTCCTGGACTGGAAAAAAGACAGAAATCCTCGTGCACCCCCGCAGGTAAGTAAGGTCCTATCTAATGGAGAGGTACCTACTAACAATAAGTATGTCTTGAAGTGGATGCAAATAATTAGTAATCTTTAATATTCTCCTCCTCTTTCTCCTCAGATGTGACTCCTCAGAAGATGTCTCCTCCTTCTTCCCTGGGTTATGTCCCTAGATCCCCAGTTGGACCCCTGAAATATCTGGGTTGTTTCTGATCATGGCGGCCAATGGTTCAATGCACAATGCAAAGATTAGTGGCGACAATGGGCACCCCTGTCTAGTTCCGTTACTCAAGGTAAAGAATTCAGACTGAATACCATTAGTAAGGACCATGGATGACGGGTTAAAATAGAGGGCTTGATGGAAAAAATGTAAGCCTATCTCCAGAATAAATCTCATATCTTCACTGCTGGGACTTGTAGTTTCATATCACCTAGAGAGCCTCAGGCCTGATTGGGAGCAGGCCTGGCTAATCTATGGCCTATCATTTTTGTATCTCTCTCTCCGCAAGTGTCAGTAAGCGAGCGCCAGCGTGCCCAGCCAATGCTTCCATCACCACCTCTAACACCTGTACAGATCCTCCGCACTGGGCTCTGAGCCAGCCTGGAATGCTGATAATCAAAGGAAGAACCAGGGAGGAATGAACTCTGCTCGAAGCGTTTGGCATTCGTCTAAAAGCAACAATAAGGAATTTTTACTACTAAACCTGTAATTAATATGGGATTAATTTTTGTATTTTTCTTACCAGCTGGAAAAACAATTAATGAAAGTCCTAACAGGAAGTCTCTCTCAGAAGGGTTCTGAGGTTTAATTCTCCCTGATTTCAAAGTGTACTTGGGCAGCCATTTTGTCGGCTACATGCTCAGAGGAGAAGCATTTGGTAAATTGCATTGTTGGCAATACAGTTGTCTTGGCAGCCATGGCAGTAATTTTGTCCCTGTGTTAAGACATTGCACAGTAACTTGCAAAAGTACTTCTCTAAAGATGAACAAATTTACAATACGGTGAATGTGGATCGGATCCAGAATTACGCTAAACAACCTATTTATGCATTCAGAATGTGTAAGTATTCCATGCACACGTTCTCTGCGTACACATGGTGGTTATACATCAAAGTGCACTGTAAACGATTCTGGATTACACACTTTAAGCCTTTTTCCGACGGTGGGGCATGATGACTCGCCGTGGATGCGTGGTGGGTGGGGGGAAGGTATTTAAATAATACAGCAAGGGCACGTTTTAGCACTTACGTAGGAAGTTTTAGGAGGTTCCATGCGCTGCTGCTAAAATGGCATTTTCGCAATACACGCAGCCGGCAGCTAATTGTCAGCTGTGTCTATTGTGAAAATGTCCCAAATTACTAATTTTCACCGCAGATCCGCTGCTGGATCCGCCGTTTTCCATTAACCGGACAGGTTAGTGCAGGGGAGGGGAGAGGATGTACTTTAGCAGAGTAGTCTTAGGTTAGGCTGCGGAGAGGGGATGGATGGGAGAAGGGGAGACTTAGGGTTAGGCTGTGGGGATGGGATGAATGGTAGAAGAGGAGTCTTAGGGTTAGACTGCAGGGGGGTATTTGGACTGGAGAAAGGGAGACATAGGGTTAGGCTGTAGGGAGGGGATGGATCGCATAAGGGGAAGGTTAGGGTCAGGCTGTGGAGAAGGGTTAGAGTTAGGGTAATGGAAAGGAAGGGTTAAGATGAGAATTAGCATAAGGGTTGGAGATGGAGAAATCTAGATCGAAGCTCACCTATGGGGCAGGAAGACTCAGTTCAGGTCTGAAAAAGGGACGTTCTCAGCGGCGAAAGATCGTATGTAAGAGCTTAAGTAAGTCCTTACTATACGATTTAAAAACCTCTCCCCACCCACCTTGACAACACACAACACGCCTGGCGGGTTGTCGCAGCCCATCGTCTGAAAGGCTTCACCCGTAGAGCGTTCTGAGGTGTAACTTTCACATGCACGTATGCACAGAGCGCTCGCACAAAGGTCTTACACTACGCATGCGTTATTCTGGATCGGGGCCATTTTGCTCTTCTGTCTCATCTCCAAATGTGAGTTCTCCTTTCAGAGCTGCGTAGAGAAACGAAAAGTGGGTGGAGTCTGTCTATCTCACTCAGGTATAGGACACCTCTGACACGCCAGGTAAAACGGTGACTCCCACAATGCTCAAGCAGCGTAGCCACAGCTAATAGATGTAGTAAAGGAAGGAATACAGGTGTAGACTCTAAGGGGTACAGGAGATAGGAACGGCGGGGAAGGGGGTATATTGGCTAAAGTTAGAGCATTCCAGAACTCCAGATGCTTGCGACAAGCCCGACATACTGTATGTTGTAAGAGCCTGTAACAGGTTTTCAGGGCCTGACATAGTCAATAGGAAACAAGGGTCACCTGCTCAGGTGCTTCCTCCAAACTAGTTGGTTCTTTTACAATTTCAAAGTCATTAAGTCGTTGATTGCAAAACTCCATGGAATAAGCCACCAATACTATTTCAATCCAATCAGCTGCGACCTTAGGCAAGTCAAATTACTGACCTGACATGAAGATTTATTTCTTTGGGCACCTGAGGGACTGGTGTACAAAGGAGGGAGGGGAAGTAGGAAGTAGTGAAAGGGTTCCTCAGAGAGGAGCCCCACTACCGTGGTTGAGTCCTAAAATAAGGACTTAGACGGGACCAAGCTAAGACAATATTCACTAAACAATAAGTAAGGTTATCCCATGCCTGGAGTATACCAGGTTAAAGGTCCCTAAAGGTGGGGAGTTGGTCTAGGCTGTTCCTAAGAAAACTCATTCTAAGTTACACCCGTGGTACCTATGGAAAAATTTTAAACCAATAACATTTAACTAACACAAAGAATTTACATGCGAGATGTGTTAAGAGTATTTAAAGCTCTAAAATAAACATATCAGACAAGTAAGACCTGAACTAGTCATGAACATGCCTAAAAACTATCAGCAAAGGCAAGTATACTTTACACTAATATAAGAGTCCAACTTTAAACCGCGGTATCAGACGGTGTCAGCTCCTGGCGATTCTCCCGGAGTCGAGATAAGTTGCAGCTTGTGTAGGAGTGAGCGGCCTTCTTCAGAGGTCTTGATGCTTTGCTGCCTGCCGTTAACGTCCACCACCAGACGGAATCGGAATCCCCACTTATACTTGTAGCCATGCTCTCAGAGTGGTGCAGTAACGTTCCGCAGCTCTCTTCTCTTTGCTATAGTGGAAGGAGCTAAGTCCTGGAATATTTGGAGTTTACAATTTTCAAAAAGAATGTGAGGTTTTGATATGCTAGCCGCCGTAATCTGTTCTTTGACTGTGAAGGAGAGCAAGCGGAGGATTACATCTCTGGGAGGATCGGAGTCTGGCGATTTAGGGCGTAAGGCTCTGTGTGCCCTTTCTATGTGGATTGTGTGGGATGCCAGAGTAGGAACCATGTATTCAAATAGACGTAGAAGGAAGGGTTGGAGATCTTGGTTTCCTATCGATTCCGGAACATTGCGAATCCTCAAGTTATTTCTGTGCTCGCGGTTCTCTATGTCCTCATTTTTCTCCTTAAAAAGCTCGATTTCCCTACTTAGGAAGATCATATCTTGCCCCATGGTGTCATGGTGTTTCGACAGTGTTTCGGCTTTTTGTTTCAGTGAAGAAGTGCGTTGAGTAAGGGAGGAGATGTCAGAACGCAACTCGCCGATAGCTTTGTGTAGTTCGGATGAGAAGGAACTTTTAAGATCCAGGATCATAGCTTGTATGTTATGAGATCCAGGATCATGGCTTGTATATTATGAATGTCACTCTTTGTAGAGGGTGAGAAGTCTGTGTCCTCCTCTGGATCAGGTTCAGCTGGTGTTTGAGGAGAGGCATCTGGAGTTTTATCTTTCCTGAGAAAGTGCTGAGTTATTTCAGGTGTGCTCTTTCTAGGGTGACGGGTAGATGTTTTATTCATAGTAAGCGAGGTGTAGCTTTAAGCAATAAGAAGAGGCGAAGAAGAGATTGCTTTGTGAGGCTGATGGAACCACGGGTGTGGGGGTAGATTAGATGTGCATGGAAGTTTCAACGAGTGCGGTCAACAGATCTGAATGGTGTATGCATGTTCCTGAGCTGTGAACCGCAAGGGAGGCCAAAGGAAAAAAGCAGTTGGTATGAGGCCCAGGAGGAATAATATCCAGAAAAAACAGTTCCAAGTTAGAATCAGCGCACTCTTAGAACAGCATGAAATCTCAGTAATATTACTGCTAATTCTCTTTGTGGAACAAGGTTGCCCTCCAGTGGAGTATGACGGTAAAGCACTTGACTGGGCTAAATATAGGTTATGAGTCCAGAAAAAGAAGAAAGTCTGTTGTTGTACACAGAGGTAGTAATTATCCAGGTAGGTGGATGGGGCATAAAGACAGGAGAAAAAGAATATATATGGGGAGGAGAGCTGTAGAGGAGAAATGCCTGTGGGTCTCACTCTGTGAGGGCAGGGAAATATGCAGCGCTGGAGTTCCGCTATGGGGGTCAACAGCCTGGCCAGGAGAAGAAATCCCCACTTTAAATGAGGTGCAGGAAAGCCAAATATATGTGGGAACCAGCAGAGTACCCCCTCAGGCCACTCACTTACACTCCCTGGTCTCTGCACAGGAGGGCTCCGGTGCATTGATGGCAAGATGGCGGCCGGATCTTCACCACGCGGTCCTCCAGCTCAGGACGCGACCGCGTGGGCTTCTTCCAGCTAAAGTCTCCCCCAGCGGGAACAGCAGTGGAGGTCGGTAAGCGGGGCCGCCTACAGCCCCTCCAGAATCCGGTGTAGTCACTCTGTGAGGGCAGGGAAATATGCAGCGCTGGAGTTCCGCTATGGGGGTCAACAGCCTGGCCAGGAGAAGAAATCCCCACTTTAAATGAGGCGCAGGAAAGCCAAATATATGTGGGGACCAGCAGAGTACCCCCTTAGGCCACTCACTTGCACTCCCTGGTCTCTGCACAGGAGGGCTCCGGTGCGTTGATGGCAAGATGGTGGCCTGATCTTCACCACGCGGTCATCCAGCTCAGGGCGTGGGCTTCTTCCAGCGAAAGTCTCCCCCAGCGGGAACAGCAGTGGAGGTCGGTAAGCGGGCCGCCTACAGCCCCTCCAGAATCCGGTGTAGGTCCCCAGAGAGGCAGGAGGGCCACAACGGAGCTAGGCCCCGCAGGATGTTTAGGCCCCAATTCGCTGCCAGAGCTCCGCGGGAGCCGCAGAGTGGGTCAGTGAGTACCCAGGGGCCCTTTGGACCAGTGATCAGTAGTTGTGGGGAGGAAAGGGGTCACAATCCCCCTCGATGGATCAAATATGCGGCAACGTGCGGGAGCTTAGCCACCATCCAACCGCACTGTAGTAAGGCTAGACCACGCCCCTGTAAGTTCTTTTTTTTATTGGTTTCCAACAGATGAAGACAAATAACATTCCATACAGCATTTTCAAGACATTTGGTATATTATACATACACTAGTGTTTTTCACTCGGTATGTCTCTCTGTAAGAAATCAGACGAGATGTGGGCAATAAAATGATGTTTGGGTACGGTATTCTGAGTCCTCGTGAGGACGCCTTTGTTTGTAATGGTCTTCTCAAGATAATTAACCTGGTTGAGTATTATAATAGATGCATAGGGGTAAAGAGTGGGGGTAGACGACACAAGGGGGGGAGGAAGACAAAAGGGGTAGGATTAGGGGGAAGGATAGTGGGTTGGAAGACTTTTATCACCTTCAGTGATGTCTCTAAGTGCATTAATTGTGGGGTGTGATTTGTGGATATGTCTGCAATTGCACCTGATTCTGTTATCTATCTTATGCTGAGAGGGATGCAGTGGATATTCTACTTTGGTATTCCGGGGTAAATTTGAACTCTAACCATGGGAACCATGTGGTAACATCCTGGTTCTTATTCTTGGAGAATAAGAGAAATTCATCCATGGCACAATAATGATCTATTCTAGTGAACCAATCCTTCAACGTTGGGGGGGAAGTTGACCTCCAGAGCAGGGGGATTATGGCTTTTGCTGCATTGTTAAGGTGCTTTAATAGGGATTTCTTATAATGTTTCAGTGACATGGTGGTATAGGATAGGAGCCAAAATTCTGGGTTACGTGGAACGCTTTCTGAGAGTATTAGTTGTGATGTATCTTGAACCTTCTCCCAGTAATCCTTGATTTGTGAACATTCCCACCAGACATGGAGAAACGTACCTGTCTCTGATTGGCAACGCTAACATTGATCTGGATATGTTGGCAGCAAGCGGTGAATGAAGGAGGACACCCTATACCAGCGGTTCAACAGCTTGAACTGAGTCTCCACCATTGAAAGACTGAGCATTGATGGGTGATGTTGAAGATCTTGCTTCAAGTATCTGTGTCGGTTGTCAGATTAAGATCCCGACACCACTCATAGTCGATAGAATGTGTGTAGGGGAATTCAGATAAGTTCGAATGGAGTCAGGGGTCTCCGTCATTTCTCTCTCGAGGCCGAGTACATTAGAAAATGTCGGAGATTAAGATAGATCCAGAAGTCAATCTGGAGGAGTGAGAACTGCTCTGTGAACTCTGAAAAAGACAGGATGCCGTTGGAATTTACCAGCTGACCCGCCCTGTGGCAACCCGCCGCTTTTAATCTAGAGAGTGGAGCTTTGGTAAGACCTAGTGGAAAATCCTGGTTATTCACAAGTGGGGTGAAAGGGGAAAAGGGAGAGGATGTCACGAACTGTGAGGTTTTGTGGGACCTGTCCCAGGTTCAAAGGGAAATGACAGACGAGCAGGAGTGAAGTGGAATTAGTGGTTTTAATAAAAGGTGGTTGCACAATATACAGAACAATTAATAGAATGCAGTGAAGTAATTCCGGATAGTGTCAGGTGAGGAAATATCCAACGGCTGTGGAATGGTGGCCGGGCTATGCCGGGTTAGGTTGAGAGGCAAATGTCCAGGAGCAGAGGTATGGTGACCGGGCTATGCCGGACTAGAGTGAGGGGAAAGTGTCCAGAAGTTAGTGGAGTAGGGACCGGACTATGCCAGGCGGACTGGAGTTATAGACAGGACCGGACTGGAGTTGCAGACAGGACAAGACTGGAGTTGCAGATAGGACCGGACTGGAGTTGCAGACTGGATAGGACTGGAGTTGCAGACAATGGATCAGGCAGGATCAGACCAGGCAATAGATCAGGCAGGACCAGGATCAGACCAGGCAATGGATCAGGCAGGACCAGGATCAGACCAGGCAATGGATCAGGCAGGACCAGGACCAGGATCAGGATCAGGATACCAGCATTGCAGGAGAACCAGGCACCTTGGAAGAACAAGTAGTTCCTAGAAGACCAAGTTGATCTGGGCACAGCATGGACTGTGCACAGAGTTTAAGTAGCCAGGCCAGTGCACAGATTGGCTGGAGGAATCATGTGTGCGCAGAGGAGCACCTGAGTGGTTGCTGGGAATCACCTGACAGTAGGCAAGATGGCGATGGCCATGCACCAGCGAGGCAATGAAGCAGATGCCTAATCCCAGACACAAGCACACATGCTTTAATGGAGACTTTTGCAGGAGGTTGCCACCACTAGAAGTGGCACCTCTGGAGGGCTGGAGAGTGGTACATTGTGGGGAAGCCACTGACAGATGGCTTGTGGTCAGGTAAGTGCGGCGCTTGCTGCCGCAGACCGTGACAGAGGAAAGACTCGCTTTATCTCTTAGGCGTCTCCAGCATGTAATAGTTGGTCTGATGGTTGGGTGTGGTTGACTAGGAATTTTGGATAACCAGGGTAGGACATGTAAAGGAACTTCGGAGAAAGAGTTTTCAAGTGTGATCCATTGTTTATATCAGTTCCCTGCCTAGTCCATTCTACAACCATAGTGAGGATAGCCCCCCAGTAGTATCCCTGAAAGTAGGGCAGGCCAAGTCCTCCTAGCTGTTTACGTCTATAAAGAATGTTGTTTTTGCAACAAGGTCTTTTCACCTGCCACACAAAGGTTCTGATCAGTGACTAAAGATTTTTTTTAAAGTGGTGAGGCATTGTAATTGGCAGTGTCTGGAAGAGGAAAAGGATTCTGGGGAGTATGTTCATTTTAATTATGTTTACTCTGCCCAACCACGAAAATTGTTTGGGAGCCCATTCTTTGAGGTTTTTATCCATCTCAAGTAGCAAAGGTGGGAAATTGTTTGAATATAGGTCATCAGGATCCGGAGTGAGACGGATGCCCAGGTATTTAAAATTTTTGTCTTGCCATTTAAATGGGAAGGTTTGACTAAGGCCTGCCCTCATATCGTCAGGTATGTTTACTCCTAATATTACGGATTTATCAGTGTTTATCTTAAAATTTTAAAGGTTGCTGAAGAGTGGGCATCAGAACTGGGAGCGAGACTGTTGGGTTAGTGATGGTGAGTAATAAGTCATCCGCGAAAAGCGAGAGCTTGTATTCTTGTTCACCTACTTTAACCCCTGTGATGTCTATTTGCTGGCGAAGTGTGCAAGCCAGTGCTTCCATGCAAAGCACGAATAGCAATGGGGACAGCGGGCATCCTTGGCGAGTGCCGTTGGAGATGTCAATGGAGAGGCCCCCATTGATTTTGATCCAAGCGGATGGATGGCTGTAGAGAGTCATAATTCTGTGGAAACCATGTGGGCCCAGCTGGAGATGGGCAAGAATCCCTGACAAAAAATCCCAATCTATTCTATCAAACGCTTTTTCAGCATCAATAGAAAGAATTGTCAAAGGTGTACTCTTTTGTTTAACTAAATGGATAAGATTGATCACCTTTGTGGTATTATCGTGGGCTTCTCTCCCTGGAATGAAACCCACTTGGTCATTGTGAATTATGGTAGGCAGAATTCGAATCAGGCGGTTGCTGATTAGTTTGGCGTATAACTTTATGTCTACATTTAGCAAGGATATGGGACGGTAGCTGGTGCATAGGGACGTATCTTTACCTGCTTTGGGCAGGACTGTTATGTGTGCTTCCAAGGACTGCTTGGAAAAGCCTCTCGTACCAGATAACTCATTAAACGTCTTTAGCAGCATTGGAAATAATTTAGTTTTGAAGTGTTTAAAGTAGGGTGCGGTATAACCATCAGGGCCTGAGATTTTACCATGAGGAAGTTGCTTGATTGCCAATTCCAATTCCTCGTTGGTAAATGGGGTTTCAAGTATATCCCTGTCTGGTACATCGAGAGTTGGGAAATCACAGGAAGTTAAGTATTCTCTGATCTTGAAACCCTTTGTGGACTTATCTTTCACTTCTGGGTGTTCGATAAATTGTATAATTTAGTGTAGTATTCTCTAAATATGCAAGCTATTTGCCTATCTATGACATGCGATTGACCAGAGGGGCCCTTGATGGTCTAGATAAACGTTGACACTCTCTGAGACCTCAGCGCTCTTGCCAACATCCTGCCGGGTTTGTTTGCCCATTGATAATATCGCACCCTGCACCTTTTGATTGCACACTTCGCCTTAAAATTCAACAGGGCGTTAAGCTTGGTTCTGGCTGCCATAAGGGCTACTAAGGCATCCTCTCCTCCGTCTTGTTTATGGGCCTCTTCAAATTCCCTGATGCGAGTTAGGATTTTAAGCTTTTGCGTTTCCCTTTGCCACTTGAGATAAGACCCCAACTTTATACATTGACCACGAATGACGCATTTATGGGCTTCCTATAATGTAATGTGTGAGGTTTCCTCGTTGTCGTTGGTGGCTAAATATAGGTCAATGGGGCAGATCCAGAACAATGCTTTTGAGCGAATTTATGCATGGCGGACACGTAAAATCGCCTTTTGGTAAGTACTGCGCATGCGCACCATAGAAAATATGCTCTGTAACGTAGCGTAAATGTGAACGTATGGACCATTCATGTATTTATTGCGTAAATCCGTACGTGTGGGCGTGCCAATTTTACGTGACTCAAAAATACGTCTGAAATACGCTATGTAGTCGGGGGTTTGTATTTAAAGTGTACAGTATGGGCGTGCTTAGCTGCGTAAATACGTGTTGCACATCTGTAAGTGTACAGATGACAGTGGTTACGTGGGCAAAAGTTAAGGCAGGGTTTGGAAAGCGGAACTCGGACAAAATACATACATTCAAGGGGTGTGCCAAGGGGAGTGTATAGAAGGTAAGCACGCGTAAATATGCTACGCTAGTAAACGGATTGCAAGCGGAGTTTTGGATCTACCCCAATGGCTTTTTCTATTTCTGATTTAGTGTGTGGGTCTTGTAATAACATTTCGTTGAAACGCCTTGTCCATGTTGTGTTGTAAAAGCAGTAGGGAGGAATGGGGTAGAAAGAGGTCATCTATTCTTGAATAAGAGTTATACCTGTAGTAATAGTAAGTGTAATCCCTATCGGTAGGGTGGGCTAGGCACCAGAGGTCGGTCAGCTGGTGTTTATGAAGGACTTGACGGATTCTACGTAGAGCTTTCTGTGAATTTTTAGGAGCCCCGGATGTGGAGTCCATCCGTGGATCCAGAGTCCAGTTGACATCTCCGCCTAGTACAAGGGTGCCCTCCCTCAATGATTCAATTTGTCCTAGGGTCTGAGTGAGAAATTGGTATTGATTAGAATTTGGTGTGTGCAGATTAACGAATGTATGTGGCAAGCCAAAAATCTTCCCCCGCACTAGAAGCCCCCTGCCATCACCCAAGTCGAAGGACTCACTTTCAGTCAGAGGTATGCGCTTAGAGAAAAGAATTGCTACTCCTCGCGATTTACCACCAGAATAGTTGTTATAAAACGTTGAGGGGTAGTGAATGTTACCTAGTTTGGGTGATTTTAGTTTGTGGAAATGGGTTTCTTGCAAAAAGGCCACATCTCTGGTCTTAGACCTAAGAAAGTTTAGTGTTGTTGATCGTTTTTCTGGGAGGTTGAGTTCTTAAACATTGAGGGAGAGTACTTTTATAAGATCTTTACGGTTGGCCATTATGAGCAATGGGTAGGGTTGGACCTGCTTTGTAGTCGGTTATGTCTTTATTCCCCGCTGCATAGCTTGGGTGTGATACCTTATGATATGGTGAGAAGCTCTTCCTAGGAAAAGGGGAGGGGTATGGGGTGACACATGAGGGAAGGATACGGGTAGGGGGTGGAGGGGATGTAGAATTATTGCAACTGCAATGGTGTGAGGGTAGAGCTAACAAATAAGCCATAGTAATGAGGTGGGTTGGTAGAGTTAAAGTCGTTAACAAAGTTAACAGTATGGACCCGTATATAGCACGTGGGAGCCCATCATGGGGAGGGTAGTAGTGGGTAAGGATAACTGGGGTACTTGCTGAACCAGCATTCATAAGTAACATTTCTTATTGGATAATCTTAGGTGGCAAACATGAAATATAACAGCATTAAACATTAACTGTAGCTTCAAATCCTGTAAAGCATAACATAAGCCTGTCAAAGCAGACCCTTGTGAATCGGTCTATTTTACTCTAATATGACATACATCTCCAACATTCTGACTATTTTGAACCTAAGCACAAGCAAAACCTATAATCTGAATGGAAAAAAAAAAACAGAAGAATACAAATCACTCTAAGGGGTCTATTTACTAAACGCGATTTTTTCAGTGTGATATTAAATCAAAGCATCTC
>WWET01000466.1:619213-633802 GCA_011038615.1 Limnodynastes dumerilii | reverse complement strand
AGCTTCCTCTATCTTTGCTCCCCTGTCCTCTGACAAAGCTTAGAGGCAGCGGATTGGGAAGAGGCAGAAGGACGGTGCTGCCTCTATCCCCTTTCCCTCCACTTCCACTTGCCTTGAAATGTGGCACAAATATGGTTCATTTAAAAGCCGCTTGATGAAGTATCTGCTTTTATGGTTAGTAATTGGAGAACAAGTATATTGGAGCTTTAGATGGTTTTTGAGGCGTGTACTTGTAAGATAAGAATAATCATTTTAAATAGGCTGCTTTTTAGGGGATGACCAGTTACTCTAATAAATATATTGGTAGACCCAGAACTACATTTACCGTACGTTTATTCGCGTAGCGTATTTTCGTGCACGTAAATTCGTTACACTCCCCTTGTCACACCCCTTGCACGGACGTATTTTGTTAAGATACACTTTCCAATCCCTACCTTAACTTTTTCCAACGTAACCGCAGTCATACGCACACGTACGTATGGGCTAGACGAATTTACGCAGCTAAGCACACCCATTCTGTACACTTTAAATACAAACCCACGCCTACTTCACGTATTTCAGGCGTATTTTGGACACACGTAAAATTGGCACGCCCACACGTAAGTATTTACGTGACACATACGTGAATGGCCTTTACGTTCATTACACTACGTTACGGAGCGTATTTTCTATGGTGCTCATGCGCACTACTTACCAAAGGGTGATTTTACGTGTCCGCCACGCGTAAATTCGCTCCGAAGCGTTGTTCTGGATCAGGCCCATTATAAGAATCCCTTTATTTAGTTTTATAGGACTTCGGAAGAATGCATTCTACATTTAGGACCATATTCACACATAAGAGTGAAATAAGTACGCACGGATTCGCAAAACTACACACCTAAGTGGCAAGGCAACTCCCATAACACTCCCCTTGTACCTATGGATTTTAGCGGACTTCTGCCACCATAGTGCAACTTTAACTCTCTGTGCGTATATTTGTGCTTAAGATGCTTTGGTATGTGCGTACATTCTGAACTGCGCCCTTAATAGGCCATTTAAATGCCCCCCTCAAACATTTGTATGTATCTCACTAAGCACAGAATTGAAGTCCGTGCCTAATGGATTTCTGTGCCAAAATCCTACGTAGCTGGCGTAAAAAAAGTTACTATGCATACACAGTTTAACCGATCCGAAAAATATGCACTGAAAAAGCAGCACTTTCTTAAGTGTAAGTACGGTCCTTTTAGAATAGACGGGCCATTTCAGGATAGGTGAAAGATAAGGCTTTTAGTGCTTACTGTATTTCTTACATCTTTTTCCTTTCAGTGAATGAGACTGCTTTCAGACAGACTCTTGCTGCGTCTATGAATGGATGACATTTGCACCATTGATCATGCTCAGCTGGAGTCCTGATCAGGACCAGAGCAATGCAATAAGCAGGAAGATGCGGTGCAGGAGGGCGCCAGGCTGAAGAGGCACCACGCCAGTTTCCCCCTTCTGAGCCTGGATGGACACCGCTGTTAAACATTGCGCTCGCACCACACTTTTATATAGAGCAGAGACTAGGCTGCTGTCTCTCTTCTTGTGTTCTGTATTTTATCATGCTCACATGGATACTGATGTTCAATGTTATAATAAACAGGACAGCACAAATTAAAAGTTTGCAGGGTAGCGCCAAACACCCTAGTACTTGCCCTGGTCCTGATTATAACTAAATGGGGAATAAACATTCTCTTAACAGTCTGTTATAAGCTTTACTCACCATGGCGTGAAGGAAACATTATGGCCTGGAAAGGTTAACCTGGACACATCTGCATGTCTACTTCACATTACTAAGCAATCTCTATAATTAGTGTTTAATCAAACAATAAAAAATCATGTACACAATAATATTACCTGGAGATGTTGTTTCTATTTCACAGCTACATCATTATCTTCGTAACACAGATAGGAGTTTGGTTTTTGATCACAATGGAGATTTTATTACCTCATACAATATTACAAACTGGAGAGCTTTACACAATGGGTACCTTATGGTAAAACATGTCGGTTGTGCAGAGAACATGGCTGGAAACTACCAGAAATGTTACATCTACCAAAAATCAATTATGTGGAAGAATAAGAGGAACGAGGTTAGACAGAATGTTCTCTCTTCATTCATTACTTCTTATGACAAGAGGCAACATGGAGGCTGGTATTATATTATGCTAAACATGTTCTCTACGTTTTTTCAGGGAGACAATAACTTTCCTTCCTCTGTGGTTTATCCTGAGAATATCTTTCTGCTGCTGCTCTCAATACTTTTCCTTCACATGAATTCTCCAATGTTTTGTCCAGCATGTAGAAAAGTTTATAAAGAGCAGCTGAATACTGTAGGTACCAAATTTCAGATTATTGTCACCAGCACTGGGACAGACTGTTCCATGAAAGCATTCGTGTGGAAAGAGTAGTGGCCCAACTGCCATAGCTCCTACTGGCCTGTTTAAGAAATGGTTTTACCAGCACAATATGGAAGTGATCATTCCAGTGCATTTATCCAAATACCATTTCTGAGACAGTAAAGAATAATCCTCATCCCACATAGCTAAATTAACAATTATCACAAGAGTAGTTCTGCTTTGTATTGTACTCAGTTGTGGGAACTCTCCTTTAATGTAAATGGAATATGTTATTGATGATATACCAGGTAACCCAGTGGGGAGCTCTGGCAGTGCGGCGATGGCGGCTGTGGGCCCTTGTATCAGCATGGGCCCTGGTGCCGCTGCACCTGTTGTACCAATGGTAGTTCCGCCCCTGGGATGTAGGCCTTGGTCATTGGTTAGGTCCAGAAGTGGGCCATGAGGAGAAAGATATTATTGAATATGAAATTCCAGAGGAAGAACACAAGGGGGCGACACAGGAGGCCAGAGCAGTAAAGGACTGCAATAACTTGAGGCAGTTGGGACTGCATATTGACAGGAGCAGTTGGGACTGCATGAACTCCAAATGCTATGCTACCACGGGAAGCTGCACACACTCGGATGATGACTGAATAGTACTGCTGGTAGTGAGAACTATGTCCTCTAGGCCGTAGTAGTTAATGCGGCGGATAGTAAGTACTGTACTGTGATGCAGATGGTAAGCTGGGACAAATATTGGCAGTCGAGTAAAGCTGGGGAGACACCGCTGTTGTCGGGGCAGTTTTGAAGGGGTAGCTGAGTGAGGGTTTGCAGAAACAGTTATTGCAATGAGCTGAATGAGCAGCACACTTGCATATGGAATGCTGGTTGTAGTAGTGCCGCAAATGAAGATGTTGAGCAGCACCACCTCTTGGAATAGGAGTTTTGAAGCTTGAAGATTAAGCAGCGCACTTGAGGCATTGGCGTATCTATAATGGGTGCAGGGTGTGCAGTGCACATGGGCCCCTCAGAATAGGGGGCCCTGTGGCATGCATCCTGCACCCTGGGTTGGCAGGAGAAGGGGGGGGGCATTCAGCATCTATTTCTTCCCTCTAAGATCTTCCAGAGGAAAGAAATAGATGCCAAATTATTCCCCCTTCCCCTGCGGTGGGAATGTCCCGATTCACGGGGCGAAAATTTTTGGCCTGCGAATCTGGACTCAGGTAAGGGGGGTGGGGGGCCCATGTGCAAATCCTGCCTCATTTCTTAAAACGCCCCTGACTTGAGGAACCATTATGTTGGTACCGATAGTACAACCGGGGCTTGAGCAGCACACTGTCGCAGATGGGATGCTGGTCACAGTAGTGCTACGGCTTGATTAACAACTAAGCTGTTGCTTGCAGAGGAATACTGGAACCAGTAGTACAGGGTATATACACAGGGTATATATCACACGGAAAGTCTAATGCAATTAAACACATGGAGACAGTAGTCTCTCACAGACATTCGGGAACCATGGGCCGGATCCAGAACTACGTACGTCTTCCATAGACGGACGTAGTTCAATAAACAGTAGCTACTGCGCATGCGTAGTAGCTATTGTACGTAATCTGCGTATCGTTTTGATACGTAGATTGCTTATATGCGGTCTAAAAGACCGCATATACGGTCTACGGTCCGTACAACAGGGGAATTATGTACAGCGCGTACGTGATTCCCCTGTCTTGAAGGGTGTGCGCAGGCGCATAAACTTCTTACGATGCTGTAAGGGTCGGCATACGTAGCGTATGTTATGTACGGCGGCTGTTATGAGAAAGGGGCTGTGTCCTCGTTTATGACAGTCGGATCTCCGCTGTAAAGGCGGAGATACACATGAAAATGAGGGGACGGGGCGGGGGCAGCCCTGTCATGGCCAGGATTGCGACCGTAAGGCCGCAGACCTGGTTGTAAATGTTAAGGAAGGAATCTGAACACATAAGTGTCAGATTTGCTACCTTTAGCAGGGAGTGCAGGGGGTGTGCACTCCCCGCTACGCAAAGGGCCATAATGACCTTACACCAGTGTTCCCCAACCTCAGTCCTCAGGGACCACTAACAGTCCATATTTTCTAAAAGAATCACAAGTGATATAATGAGCAGCACCTGTGGAGCTTTTAAAATGTGACAGTTAGTAATGAACACACCTGTGCTCCAGCAGTGACACCTGGAAAACATGCACTGTTAGTGGTCCCTGAGGACTGAGGTTGGGGAACACTGCCTTACACAACAGTCACAGCTGTGCATCTCCAAACTCTAATGCCCAGCCCAGGGGGTTTTGTGGGAGCTGTGCCCAGGGCCGCCATCAGGGAGGGACAGCCGGGCCTAGTGTCCTGGGCCCGGACAGAGAGGGGGCCCAGGATAGCCCCAGACCTCCTCTCTGTCCTTCACAGGACACTAGTAAATTCTTTGTTGGCAAAAGTCTGAATGCCTTGCAGTTCAGACCTCTTCATTACCGCTTTGAAGATTCGGGCCCGCGGCAGTGGGTGATGATGTCACGATGTGTGACATCATCACATATGCTGCAGCGCCATCTGGATGCCAAGGAGGAAGGAGCGCGCGGAGGAAGAGGTGAGGAGCGGCTGGTGGCTCATGATGGGAGTATTGTGGGGCGGGGAGGGGAGACTAGAGACACATGATGGCAGTATTGTGGGAGGAAGGGGAAACTGGATACACATGATGGCAATATTGTGGGGGGGGGAGACTGTAGACACATGATGGCAATAAAATGCAAAATGTCCATTACACATATTTGCAAATATATAATAAGCCACCAGCGACCATCAAGGCCTTTCTGCTATGGTGGCCCTAACTCTAACAATAAGAGGTAAAATGTTACGCCATATATATGTTTTTAAATTGAGAGCCAACTAACCTAAGTTTGCCATAAGGTAATTCTCCATTGTGTAATATGTCTAGAACAGGTGTGTCAAACTCAAAAACCGAGCTGGGACAAAAAATCTAATTCTAAAATTGTGTGGGCAGCAAGAAAAAAAAAAAAAGTTACTTTCAGCTTTATCAGTATTCCCCATCATGTCTCTCCAACTTCCAGTATCTCTCATTGTGTTTCTCCAGCTCTTAGTGTTTCCCATCATGTGTCTCCAGCTCACAATTTCCCCCATCATGTGTCTCCAGCTCCCAATATCCCCAATCATATCTCCTAAGCTCCCATTATTCCCCATCATGTGTCACGGCTCCTAGTATCAATATCATGTATCTCCAGCTCCCCGTATTCACAACCATGTCTCCTCAGCTTTCATTATCTCACATCATATGTCTCCAGCTCCCAGTATTCCCCATCATGTCTCCTCTCCAGCTCCCAGTTTCCCTAATCATGTGTCTCCAGTTACCCATATCCCACATCATGTCTCTCCAGCTCCCAGCATCCCACATCATATGTCTTTAGCTCCATAGTATTATCAATTCATATAGATCCAGCTCCAAGTAATTCCCCATTCAGTAGTCTCTAGTCTCCTCTTTATACCTTATTTACTTTTGATGCCTTCTGTCCATGTCTCTCCTCCGAGGTGCGCACTGTGTTCCAGGTCTTCTATGTGACGCTGGAAGTAAAGCAATCTGTTTACTGCTGTTGGCTAATGCCGCAGGTATACAGGACAGCTGAAAATGACTTTGCTATCAGCTGTCCTGTTTAATTGCTCTGGCGGATAATAGCAGGTCCTTTTATGCAATGATGGACGGACCTCCCTGTGTGAGATGGGGCTGCAAAATAAAAGCTTTTGGCTGCATGCAGCCCACGGGCTTCGAGTTTTACTTTGGTCTCCTGTCCAGATTGGCAGGGGACCCAGCCAATCAGAGAAGACTACAGCCAACCAATAGGCTAGCTGCAAGATTCTTCTGCTAGAATAAATTATCCCAGCAGGAGAAGTGTATGGTGCCAATATCGGGACCTTTCCCCGGGGGAAAATCGTCCTGTTTACCCCCTGCTGGGATCAATTAATTGGCTATTGTATGGCCAGCTTATATAAGAGGAAATCTAAGGAAACATTTAATTTCCATTTTTAAAAAGAGCTGTAGGGCAGAATAATCAAAAGATCTGCTTTTTTGTATTCTTATATTTACCTGAATACTAGTACAATTAGTGCAATTACATGCAGCTGACAGATGTATACTATGAAGCTAAATCTTTAAGCCATGGCTCTTTACTGTACAGATTTTGTCTGGACAGTTCTGATTTGCAGTTCTGAGGTTTCATCTAAAAGTAAATAATCTATTTGAAAAGTAAGAATAATTGTAGGTATTAAGGGGAACCGATTCTAGCGCTGATGAATGGTGAATTTTTTTTAATAATAAAATTCAAGAGAAAAATGACACAAGTCCTTTAAATTGCTGCAGAGAGAGTAAAGAATAATATACCTTAACCATAAACTGACAGGATGGAAAATTTTAGATTGAGAAAATTTCAATGAATGTTTTGAATTGGGCCACATAAATGATAACTTGCTAGCTTGTCTTAATCTTATTTCCGTAATATGTTAACAGAACCAACACCTTTGTCCTCCTTCTCATTATTCTTTATATATGGCCACTAGTTTGAAGAATTCATATTGATACCGGTGCAGCAGAGTATACTGTGTTTAGAGTTGCCTGCCTCAAAAGCAGAAACTTGTATGTTGATCAAGAAACCTAAAGGAACTTGCATCATAAACATTGCTTAGCTTTTTTTAAATATATATCTACATGGTACTTTAGTACTGTTTAGCTATGTGCAAGCTTGGGGTAACCCTCACTATAATTCTAGCCAGCATAGGGCCACTTGGTACTAGGCCTGCATGCCCCTTGGTGATCAGGCCCTGACAACTATGTTTTGTCTGCCCTCCTAGGTATTATCTGCCCTAGTGCTTGCTGAGTTTCTGTAATAATGGCAGATGTGTGTAAATAAAATACTCCTTAACATCAGTTATACCCCTTTCACATCATTTATACAAAGTATGAATGAAGTCCTGCGCATGCGCAGAGACTCCATTGAGGAACTTTGAACATTTCAAGTCCCTGTGCAGTGTCTTATGCAGTGTTGGACACATCTCCTAGACAGGTAAGTTTTAATCTTTTTCTTTATTTTATTTTTTTACTATTAATATTATAAGAAGTAAAGTAATAGAACGCACCTACAATAAATCACAGGTAAAAGTTCAACTAGTGGGTGCCAGCCAGGGTAGGTATTAACAAAAGTAGCCACAATGCATATTTTATTATTATTTATTTATTTTTAACATACATACATACATACATACATACACACACACCTATATATATATTGAAGTAATAGAACGCACCTACAATAAATCACAGGTAAAAGTTCAACAAGTGGGTGCCAGCCAGGGTAGGTTTCAACTAAAGTAGTTTAGCCACAATGTGCTATAGGCTGCACTCCGTACTAAAGACATTGAGCAATACAGTATAAGCAAACAAAATCCCAGGACGGAGAGCAACAAAATTCAGCCAAAGCCTGCAAAATGAATTATCAAGTTCAGAGTGTGAGCATTATGAACCTGAACGGCTCATTCATAAGAAACAAGTGCATAACAAAACATCAAATAAATGATTGCAAAGCAAAGTTCAGAGATACTCATCACTCAGTGGAAAGAAAGTGCTGGAGCAGGGTCATAAGCACAGCCGTCACCCGACATCTGTTTCGGTGATAGAGACCTTCATCACGGGGTGCAGTGGGCTGGAAAGCTGAATCATTACCTGCTGCTACACGTGAAGCCTTTCAATACACCCAGACATAAACACAAGACATGTGACATGAAAAAACGCGCCAAGAGTCCGCAGAGAACAGCGTGCCTGTTGTCATGGAGACATACTAAACTTCTGTCAGAACTAAAACAATAACAAGAGCGTGGCCAGGGCTAGTCCAATGGCCGCTCGTTAAAACTGTAGTCATAGAGACCGAAAATGCATCCGTAAGTACCAATGGGATGACGTTATGCGGGTGAAACTAATTGGCTGCTGCCGCAAACACAGTGAAGAGAGGTAGACACCGCGATCAGGGCTAATCCAATGATCGCGGTGTCAGCACGATATTAGAAAGACAAAAAAAGGTTTGCAGGGAATACTTTCACTATGGAAACGCTGCGGTCGAAGCTAATCAAATGACCGCACATACATTATGATGGTCCAGAATATTCGCTGTTGAAGCCCAAGAGTAAGCGTTATGTTTGGATAGACTCAGCACTGCATTTACAAGAGCAACCAAAGTAAACCTACACTGTATTAAATGCAAATAAAGGAAATAACTGTCTCCATGGCATATGCAACGCAGAAAAATGATCATAGCACTAGGTGCAAGATGGTGAAAGACAATAGGTAAGTATAGTGACAATAATAGCCGAAAATAAAATAAGAATAGAAATTATAATAAAAAGGAGAAATTTATGTTCGTGATATACATTAGGCGTAGTATTTCAACATATTATGAGCAAAAGTGTCGTCTACAACCACATGCGATCCCCTCTAGAGTTGAGAAGAGACCATTAGAACACAAACAAAATTACAAATTGTTCCTGGAAAGAATGATGGATACTGCTAATGTACAGTGGTAAGAGGACAAAGGCATCGCCGGTAAGCAGATGCCATACATCTTTAAGTACAAATGGTTACACCTGAGTATATTAATATGTATAGCTAATGTTAGAAGGTCAGTGGTCAAAAGACATTGCCGGCAAGCAGTTGTCATACCACCAAAACAAAAACCAAAGCAATCGTTTAAGAAACAAAAATATGTATGCTTGAGCGTAATACATGTACATAATACACACATTGTAGTGTTAATGATCTAGAGAATATGGTAGGATGTCATAACAATTTCATAGAGACGTGAGACATATATAAAAGCATGGACAAAGAAAAAAAAACATAATAGATGATTCTATACATAAATTCGAAAAGGAATTGTTGTTGTTTAAAAAAGGAAAATATAAGTCTGTGAAAGACGACTACAAGGAAAACAGGGTATACTACTGGTTGTCCCATACTTCCAGGCCCAAACCGCGGTTTCAAGGTCATAGATATGAGCCATGACCTATTAAGAGATCCTTTACGGATCTAGACTCTTCTCCCAGTGACTCCGATAACCCCCAACGCACACCATCATCTAATAGTCAAACCCATTTTTTTCAGGAGGACATCGGCACAAGAAGAGTTGAGAAGAGACCATTAGAACACAAACAAAATTACAAATTGTTCCTGGAAAGAATGATGGATACTGCTAATGTACAGTGGTAAGAGGACAAAGGCATCGCCGGTAAGCAGATGCCATACATCTTTAAGTACAAATGGTTACACCTGAGTATATTAATATGTATAGCTAATGTTAGAAGGTCAGTGGTCAAAAGACATTGCCGGCAAGCAGTTGTCATACCACCAAAACAAAAACCAAAGCAATCGTTTAAGAAACAAAAATATGTATGCTTGAGCGTAATACATGTACATAATGCACACATTGTAGTGTTAATGATCTAGAGAATATGGTAGGATGTCATAACAATTTCATAGAGACGTGAGACATATATAAAAGCATGGACAAAGAAAAAAAAAACATAATAGATGATTCTATACATAAATTCGAAAAGGAATTGTTGTTGTTTAAAAAAGGAAAATATAAGTCTGTGAAAGACGACTACAAGGAAAACAGGGTATACTACTGGTTGTCCCATACTTCCAGGCCCAAACCGCGGTTTCAAGGTCATAGATATGAGCCATGACCTATTAAGAGATCCTTTACGGATCTAGACTCTTCTCCCAGTGACTCCGATAACCCCCAACGCACACCATCATCTAATAGTCAAACACGTTTTTTTCGGGAGGACATCGGCACAAGAAGCCGTTTAAAAAATCAACCCGGCGGGGAGGCCGGGGGGGACAGTTCAGAGTGGAACGGAGAAACTTTGCCCAGAAAGAAACGGTAGTCTATAACCTTTCACATTACACACCTACAGTTGCCGAAATGGGGATCCTAAATAAGGGTCTCTCATTTATTCAAACTTCTGAACCTGATCTCTTTGAAACCGAAGTAGACATCTATAAGTTCCACAGGCAACTGAAACTAAAAGACTTCTTTTCTAAGCAGGTTGTGGTACCCCCAGCAGTTACATTTAAGCCAAAATCTAGGTTCGATCCACAAGTTTCCAATCCATCGATAGAGACATTCATTCGTCTTTTGAAAAGAGATACGACTGAACAACATTCACATAAACGCATGCAATATTCTAATGTAACCATTGACGAAAGAAAAGCTATTACACAATTACGTAACAATAATGATATTGTCATTCGTCCGGCGGACAAAGATGGAGCTGTAGTGATCATGGACAAGGCCATTTACCTTGGTGAGATTGAACGACAGCTTTCGGACAAAACATGCTACAGTCCCCTTAGATTTGATCCCACACGCGAGTTTAAAATTGAAATTGACAAGTTTTTGGAGAGGGCAGTCACAGAGGGATGGATTACAGATACCACAGCAAGATTTTTGCACCAGGACCACTCAGCCGTGCCTATTATTTATGTGTTACCAAAGGTTCACAAAACGCAAGACAACCCTCCGGGCCGCCCCATTATCTCCTCCAGGGGCTCCTTGTGCGAAACCCCTTAGCCATTATGTTGACTTTCTGTTGCAACCAGTAGTTCAATCTACCGCTTTAAAGACACAACTAATTTTTTGCAAAAATCGAAGCAGGTCGATTGCACGGGTAAACAATTTATCATGGCGACCCTTGATGTAGGGAGTCTATATACTAACATTCCACACACCCAAGGTACTGAAGCCGTAACCAGTCTGGTATAGTCCTCTTCTGTGTATTCTGGTCCTCCGCCCCACTGTTTATTGCACCTCATCAATTTCATCCTTACAAATAAGTTTTTTTGGTTCCAATTTACTTACTATCTCCAACTTGTGGGGACGGCTATGGGATCTAACATGGCCCCTTCATACGCCAACATTTTCATGGACCGCTACGAACATCAACACATTTTGGGAGACAATACTTTTTCGAAATACATACATTTTTTTGTGAGATATATAGACAATCTTTTTCTTTTGTGGACTGGGTCAAGGGACCAGCTGATTCAACGATTCGTTTTACTTACCAAATCAGTACAGGCGTCATTAATTTGTTAATTGGATGTTTGTATAACCCAAGATTGTATGGGTTTTCATACCTCTCTTTTTCGCAAGCCGACAGATCGCAATACCATCCTCCGGGTGGATAGTTTCCACCCCCAACCACTAAAGTTTGGGCTGCCATTTTCTCAAATGGTAAGGATAGTTAGAATTGTCTCTAATAGAGATTCCTTGAAAGAGCCCCTTAAAGCAATGGGCAACGCTTTTTTGGACAGGGGCTATAGACAAATAGAAATTGACCATGCCATCTACCAGTGTCTCGAGCTCTCGAGCTCAACAGAGATGAACTGCTGAATAACACAACCCAGAAATGCGACACCAATAGATTGGTCTTCCCCATGCGTTACTCATTAATGTCAAAACAACTAAGGGATGCAGCTCTCAAGCATTGGCCATCTTGTACAGGAGCCACCACTTTTCAATTATAGAAGGGCCAGCAACTTTTCATAAATTCATACACCCCACCACTAAGCTCAGCATTAACATCAATTATAGATTGACATGTGAAAGCAAATATGTTGTTTATGCCATCGTTTGTCCCTGCCCCATGGTGTACATCGGAAAGACCATCCGGAATTTGAGGGAACGGATTGCTCTGCATCGCTCATCCATTAAAAAAGATTACACATGCTTGGACAACAAGACTCCTCCTGTGGCACGCCACTTTGTCTCATGTAAACATGGATTGAGAGACTTCAAATGTATACCCATTGCAAATATTCCCCCATTACGGAGGGGAGGTGACAGGGACCTTTTGCTTTTAAAAAAAAGTCAAAATTGATTTTTCTATGCAAATCTATGGCACCTGGGGGACTCAATCAGGAATTCAGTTTAACACACTTTCTTTAAATGGGTCAGTTTTACGTATGGCTTCGGCCTCTTTACGTTACCACTCGGCTGTAATTTTTAGGTGTTGACACATTGACTGTTTGTATTAGTGATTTCACTAAAACTACATCACTTCCTATATGTTGATCTGTTGGCTTCTAATCAGTATGTTCCACTATCTGTTGCTTTTTTGTCCATGCTTTTATATATGTCTCATGTCTCTATGAAATTGTTATGACATCCTAACATATTCTCTAGATCATTAACACTACAATGTGTGCATTATGTACATGTATTACACTCGAGCATACATATTTTTGTTTCTTGAACGATTGCTTTGTTTTGGTGGTATGACATCTGCTTGCCGGCAGTGTCTTTTGACCACTGACCTTCTAACATTAGCTATATATATTAATATACTCAGGTGTAACCATTTGTACATGGATCAATCAATGTCCCTTGTTTATTCCATTAGTATGTTCGTATAACATTATTTTGCGTGTGTACAATATTCTTGGGTATGCTCTTTGGCTGTGTTTCAGAGTTAAAGATGTATGGCATCTGCTTACCGGCGATGCCTTTGTCGTCTTACCACTGTACATTAGCAGTATCCATCATTCTTCCCAGGAACAATTTGTAATTTTGTTTGTGTTCTAATGGTCTCTTCTCAACTCTAGAGGGGATCGCATGTGGTTGTAGACGATACTTTTGCTCATAATATGTTGAAATACTACGCCTAATGTATATCACGAACATAAATTTCTCCTTTTTATTATAATTTCTATTCTTATTTTATTTTCGGCTATTATTGTCACTATACTTACCTATTGTCTTTCACCATCTTGCACCTAGTGCTATGATAATTTTTCTGCGTTGCATATGCCATGGAGACAGTTATTTCCTTTATTTGCATTTAATACAGTGTAGGTTTACTTTGGTTGCTCTTGTAAATGCAGTGCCGAGTCTATCCAAACATAACGCTTACTCTTGGGCTTCAACAGCGAATATTCTGGACCATCATAATGTATGTGCGGTCATTTGATTAGCTTCGACTGCAGTGTTTCCATAGTGAAAGTATTCCCTGCAAACCTTTTTTTGTCTTTCTAATATCGTGCTGACACCGCGATCATTGGATTAGCCCTGATCGCGGTGTCTACCTCTCTTCACTGTGTTTGCGGCAGCAGCCAATTAGTTTCACCCGCATAACGTCATCCCATTGGTACTTACGGATGCATTTTCGGTCTCTATGACTACAGTTTTAACGAGCGGCCATTGGACTAGCCCTGGCCACGCTCTTGTTATTGTTTTAGTTCTGACAGAAGTTTAGTATGTCTCCATGACAACAGGCACGCTGTTCTCTGCGGACTCTTGGCGCGTTTTTTCATGTCACATGTCTTGTGTTTATGTCTGGGTGTATTTAAAGGTTTTACGTGTGGCAGCAGGTAATGATTCAGCTTTCCAGCCCTCTGCAACCCGTGATGAAGGTGTCTATCACCGAAACAGCTGTCGGGTGACGGCTGTGCTTATGACCCTGCTCCAGCACTTTCTTTCTACTGAGTGATGAGTATCTCTGAACTTTGTTTTGCAATCATTTATTTGATGTTTTGTTATACACTTGTTTCCTATGAATGAACCGTTCAGGTTTATAATGCCCACACTCTGAACTTGCTTATTCATTTTGCAGGCTTTGGCTGAATTTTGATGCTCTCCATCCTGTGATTTTGTTTGCCTATACTGTATTACTCATTGGGGTAGATCCAGAACTACGTTTGCCATACGTTTATTCGCGGAGTGTATTTTCGTGCGCGTAAATTCGCTACACTCCCCTTGGCACACCCCTTGAACGGACGTATTTTGTCAAGATACGCTTTCCAAACCCTACCTTAACTTTTTCCAACGTAACCGCAGTGATCCGCACACGTACGTATGGGCTGAACGAATTTACGCAGCTAAGCACGCCCATACTGTACACTTTAAATACAACCCCCCACCTACTTCACGTATTTCACACGTAATTTGGACTAACGTAAAATCGGCACGCCCACACGTAAGTATTTACGTGACACATACGTGAATGGCCCATACGTTCACAATTACGCTACGTTACTGTGCCTATTTTCTATGGTGCGCATGCGCAGTGCATACAAAACAGCGATTTTACGTCTCAGCCACGCGTAAATTCGCTCCGACGCGTAGTTCTGGATCAGGCCCTATATATGCACATATA
>WWET01000466.1:607749-619053 GCA_011038615.1 Limnodynastes dumerilii | reverse complement strand
TGTGACCAGTGTTTAGAGGGAGAGATATCCAATGTCACCGGTATGTTGTATAAGTACAAATATTCCATCTATTAAATCACCTTTAAACAAACAGTTTTCCTGTATTAAATCAGGAATATTTACTTAAAAAAAAAAATTAAGTAAATGTTTTACTCTCTATTATACATGGGAAAGGAGCAATCACTCTATATAATCTGGAGACTTCTATAGGGAAGATATGGAATGTCCATGATAAAGTCTGAGGCTACTTTAGTTTATTACACCATGTGGTCTGGAGATACTTTCATGGGCAGCAGATTGGTGCAGATGTTATATTAGCCAGTTATCTAAACCAGTGAAATTCTTTTGGCCGATCAATGTGCATGATTGGTACAAAATTCAGTTTGCCCAGGAAACTCCCAGATCGACAGAAGGGATCAGTTATATAAATCAAGCCCCCGTTCTCTACAGTGCTTTATGCAGTGAATATGTTGGTGATCACAATGTAATGCAAATTGCATCATTATAGATCCAGCCCTAAATGTCCCCTCTGGTGATCTCTCAGAATCAGAGTTAAGATATGTTGGAAAATATGAATGTATTCTACAATTAGGAGCACAAGCAAATGGTTGTAAACTTATTATTGGAACTTGACATAATATATTGTCAGAAATAAAATTCTAATACTGGTTAGATAGATATAGAGGTCTGCACCTGCTATAATTCAACTTTACCCACAGATTGGGTAAGAGTGGTAGGATGGTAAGGCTCAGTCGTAATCTTGAGGTGTACTGTAGGAATTGCTAAAACAAGTGAAGAACATTTATGAATAGGTACATTATGTAAAGGTAATGACAATTGAATGTGGCAAGGTCAAAGATAAAGCAGAAGGTAATAATCAAAAATGTCACACTACAAAAGATGTAAAGTGTAATTATACTATGAAAATAGCAAAAGAACCACTGTAACCTCTTTAGAATCAAATTAACTATACAGCAGTGGTTGCTATTTGCACAACTTTATAACTACAACAAGCAAATATAAACCAATAAGATACCAAAGCATTGTTTTAGTAAATGCACAAGGCCAATTAGTTATAACAGAGTGTGTCCTCTATTGCATACCTACAAACAAATAAATTTAGATAACATAATAACATTAAAAACATAGATAATGACATAGACATGTCAGGTATTAACATTAAAGCCGCTGTTCCTTAAGATGAAAGTTTCCTTCAAATTTAAGGTCAATCCTTCAATCCTTCAAATTTAAGGTCATAGAAAATTAACAATTTATTGAGACTCAAGAAATGAATTCAAAGGATTTCTAACTACATAAATAGTTGAGTGAGTTGATGGGTGTGGAAATAGGTTTTCAGGTCTTAAACCACTCATTTCACCCTCCGGATCCATTATATTGATGACATATTTATTATGGAGGAGGGTGAGAGAGACCATATTTCTATGTTCATTGACACCTGAACTCAAAATATGCATCTTCAAAGTGAGTTTTGCTAGAGCAGGTCAACTTTTTAGACCTATTAAAGAAACTCACAATGTATTTTAAATATTACATTTACCAACAGAATAAATCATTATGACCATGAGAGTTTATGTGCATTTGGCACAATTATTTTTTGTTCTCCCAAGACATAGGGCCTGATCCAGAATTAATAACAACAGGCAATTTACGCGTGTGGCATGCATAAGTCTTGCTGTGGGAACGCACTGCGCATGCTAATGACAGATGTGACTCATCGTAACTCTGAACATAACTTATACGTAACTCCGCCTGATAGGGCGTGACATCCCTATGCAAGCCATAAATACGCATTGTGGGTGGGAGAGGCATTTAAATTGTACAATATGGGCTGGGTTAGGCACTTACGTATAACATGGTATTACGTACGCACAGACATACACAAGGAAAAATTAAGGCAGGGTTCTGAACATGTAAGTCAGCTAAGTTACGTAAATGAGAGTGGAGTGCTAGAGGGAGTGCATTATCCTTAGTAGTGCGTAACTTAGGTACAAATGCGTATGTAAAATGGCCTTAAGTTTAGATCAGGCCCACAGTCCTAGAACCTTGTCATAAGTCCACATGTGATGTATCCCATTGATTTTTCCATTTTCAGCTTTAAAAGTCCATAAAAAAGTGCTCCTCTGTGAAAGTAGTAGTAATTGCCTCCTTTGTATTAATAGTTTTCCTATTTAAAAGTGGTCCCTTCCCCTGTTTGTGAATATTAAACAGAAATACTTGTTAAAATGATCTGTCATAGCCTTTTCACCCTCAACAAGACTCGCACTCTCAATTTTGAGTCTTAGTATTTAGCTTTTCACCTTTCATTTATATACCTAAAAAAGCTTTTGTCTCCTTTTTGTACCAAGTGGTCCAGTTTTCCTCAGTTTGTGCCTTTGCTGCCCTGATAACCTTTTTAGCCTCCTTCTGCTTTGTGAAATATTCCTCCCTGCCATCATTATTCTTAGTTTGCTTATAATTCCTAACGGCTTTGCTTTCACTCTTCACTTGCTACCTCTTTTGTAAACCACATTGGCTTTCTTTTTTTGGTATCTTCCTATCCTTTCTGATACAAAGGTCTGTTGCAGTTAATAATGAATTATTTAAATTTCCCCAATGCTCATGTACTCCTTTCATGTGCCTCCACTCTATCAAAGAATCACCTAAACATTTCCCCATTTCTATAAAATTTGCCATCCTTAAATCTAGCACCCTTGTCTTTGTGTGGTACGTGTTTCTTTCAGGCATTATATTAAACCATACTGTTTGATGATCACTGGATCCTAGGTTTTCCCCCACACTTACTTCTGCGTTTCTGGACCAGATCCAGACCCCCACACACTTTCCTTATGCAAGAGATTTGTGTATACTCCCTGACTTACTTAATTCTGGATTCGGCCATCTCTCAACATTTGTAAGTACCATATCTACGATGACCTCTATGCGAGTGGGCTCTCTCACCAATTGCTTGAGGGACACTCCTGTAATGAACTTGAAATATCCCCACTTCCAGTGGAGCTTGCTGAAGACTTAACCTACAGTAGTTTGCATCAGGTAGATTCAAATCTCCCATGATTATTAACTCCCATTTTAATGCCATTTTAGCAATGTCTTTCAATATGACATTGGCCATTTTTTCATCTTATGGTGGCCTATATATCACTCCAGTATGAAGAATAACCTCCTGTGTTTCTATGGTCTCCAAAAGTGTCTCCCTTTTTTAATTTTCCCTATTGATTTTATCCCTTCCATTACATTAATACCTCTCCTCCAATTTTTCCTAAATAAATTAAATCCTGACATAGCTAGACCCCAGTCATGATTTTCAATGCACCAAGATTCAGTAATTCTCATAATATCCAGATTATCCCATTATTGCAATTAGTTCAGGGATTTTATTTTCTAAGCTGCTAGCATTTGCACATATTACTCTGAGGGGTTGCGTTATAATTTTCTTATTCTTCTGTTCGCTAGGTATGTTTATATTGCTTGTACTTTTTTCTTTATCCTTAATTGCTGTGGATATGCTAGCTATCATTATTGCTTGGCCACACAACACTTCTTAGGTTGGGGAGCAGCTATTTTCATCATTTTTTTCAAGGCCCCATCTTCTAGTTTAAATGGTTCCTAATGAAGCAATTAGAATTTCAGTTCCCATAGAAAATCCCTTTTATACAGGGTTCTGTTTTGACAGTACTGCAGAAAAATTCACAATGTTTGCCACTTGCTTAAGAGCATTATCTAACTTTCTAACCTCTTCAACAGCCACAACTCCAGGATTGTTCCAAGGTGGTAATGACATCAACCTCTTTTTCCTTGCTCGCTTTCTTTATAGTATTTAAAATGCAATTTTTATCCCAATTTCCAAAACACTTTCCAGCTGCATACACATAAGAATAGAATCCCCCACAAGAAGTTCAGTCCCTCTCAGGGATTCCCTTTTCCTGCCATCAAAACAGAAAGTGGACTTCCGGGGGCGGCGCATTGGGTATGGCCGCTTTTTAGCTGAGCTCCGTCCCGCAGCCCTTAAAATCCCTAATTAATAAGTGGCCCGCAAGCTTACAAATATCCCCAGCCAGGGTGTGGAGCTTGGGAGTTTGCTCTCAATTAGTACAGGGATTTTATTTTCTAAGCTGCTAGCATTTGCACATATTACTCTGAGGGGTTGCGTTATAATTCTCTTATTCTTCTGTTTGCTAGGTATGTTTATATTGCTTGTACTTTTCTCTTTACCCTTAATTGCTGTGGATATGCTTTAAATGGTTCCTAATGAAGCAATTAGAATTTCAGTTCCCATAGAAAATCCCTTTTATACAGGTTTCTGTTTTGACAGTACTGCAAAAAAAGTCACAATGTTTGCCACTTGCTTAAGAGCATTATCTAACTTTCTAAACTCTTCAACAGCCACAACTCCAGGATGTCTCCAAGGTGGTAATGACATCAACCTCCTTTTCCTTGCTCGCTTTCTTTATAGTATTTAAAATGCAATTTTTATCCCAATTTCCAAAACACTTTCCAGCTGCATACACATAGAATAGAATCCCCCACAAAAAGTTCAGTCCCTCTCAGGGATTCCCTTTTCCTGCCATCAAAACAGAAAGTGGACAAATCAATGGGGCCAGATGGGATAGATCCTAGAATACAAAAAAAACCTTAGAGGGGTGTTGTCAAAACCATTAACTGAATTGTTCAACCAGTCACTAATAACAGGAATGATTCCAAAGAACTGGAAAATAGCAAATGTAGTCCCTCCGCATAAAAGTGGAAATAGGGAAGAAGCGGTCAAGTTAGCCTAACAGTAGTAGGGAACTTGATGGAAACAGTATTAAAGGAACAAATTGTACTGTATCTTAAATCCAGTAACTTAAAGGATCCCAAAAAGCATGGATTCACTGGTGGAAGATCATGCCAAACACATTTTATTGAATATTATGACTGGATCATAAAGTATTAGATAAGGGGGAAGCCATGGACATAGCTTATCTAGATTTTAGTAAGGCTTTTGACATTGTGTTGACATATATTGTAGATGTTATGGGTACCCAGATCCCACCCCGGGGCACAGAGTCTAACTGGGGCCTGGTTTTCACCTTTGATAGTGAGGATAGTCTTGGCTGCAGGATTCTCAGCAGGTCGCGGCCCCCGACGTTGGTCCTTGAAAATAACTGACAGACAGCTTTGGGGAGCAGGGACCCAAGCTCACAGCTTAAAGACCAGAGGATCATAGACCATAGGTAAGTACAAAGAACAGAAGTAAACAAAGGAAGGTGTAGATCCTATCTCCCACTCTGCCATCCTGGGATGCGAAAGGACACAGACAGGACAAAGGTACACTGTCTCTCACTCAGGAGGAGAGAACACTGAGGATAACGCTGAAGTATGGTAAGTCCACAGGCTGGACTGAGCTAATGGATGCTCCCTAGGACAGGTGGGAAACCCAGAAAGGAAGCTGGGAATACACTGGATCCACAGAAGAAGCTCAATGATATAGCACACCCCTCTGTCAGATGACACACACCGAATGTAGCTGGAATACAGGGAGTCCCCGAATGGGACTCAGTAACACAGCATACACTTCTGGCAGATGACACACACAGAATGTAGTTGGAGGTTCAGAGAGTTCACGGATGAGACTCAATAACACAGCACACACTTCTGGTAGGTGAAACAAACAGAATGTGGCTGGAGGTACAGAGAGTTCAAGGATGAGACTCGATACACAGCACACACTTCTGGCAGATGACACACATAGATTGTAGCTGGAAATACAGGGATTCTATGGAAGAGACTCAAACACACAGCATGCACACCCTGGCAGATGACACACGCAGGATGGGGCTGAGTCTGATGAACGAGACTCTGATAGAGACAGTAAGGCTGACGGTTCTTATTGAAGCAAGATGCTGCCACCGCATACTACACAACAGACCAACAACACACCATGAGGACTGGAAGGAAAGGTAGGAGGTAAGGCAGGAGAACGTAAAATGACAGACACCGAATGAAAAGCACGAGGCACATGATCCAAAAAGCAGGCTAGACGCAGGAAACCAGACGCTATCACCGGTGGCGTGAAACACACAAGTAGCTATTTAAAGTTCCGGCCACCAATCAGAACCTGCACCCAGACAAATGCCCAGCTAGTCAGTGATTGCAGAGCATGTGTGAACCTGGACATGTAACAGTAGACTAATAAAGCTGGAAACTTTGGGATTAGACTTAAAGATAGTTGCATGGATATGATCTTGGTTACAGGAAAGACAGCAGAGAGTTTTAGTAAGTGGAATCCCTTCTGGGGATGGTAAGGTAACCAGTGGAGTGCCCCACGGTTCTGTACTTAGACCAGTGCTATTTAATATCTTTAGTGGAGATATTGTATGTAGTATTGAGGGGAAAATTTGCATTTTGCAGATGACACAAAGATATGTAACAGTGTAGACACGTCAGGAGGGGTACACAAAATGAGTGATGATCTGGTAGACTGGAGGAATGGTCAAGAGTGTGGCAACTACAGTTTAAGGCCAAATAATGCATAATCATACAATTGGTGTTCAATAACCCAAAAACTCAATATATCCTTAATGGCACTTCATTAGAAACTACTGAGGAGGAAAGGGATGTCGGAGTCATTATTTCATGTGACTTAAAAGTAGCCAAGCAATGTAACAAAGCAATGAGATAGGCAAGTAAGATGCGTGGTTGCATAGGGAGAGAAATTAGTAGCAGAAATAGAGAGGTAGTGATGCCCCTTTATGGATCATTGGCACGACCTCACCTAGAATACTGTGTTCCGTTCTGGATGCCATATCTCCATAAAGACATAAATACATTAGAGACTGTGCAAAGAAAAGCATCTAAAATGGTCCATACCCTGTGTCACAATACATACCAATAAATGCTAGATGAACTAAACATGTATAGCTTGGAGCAGAGAATTGAGTGGGAGATATGATAGCAACTTTCACATATATCAAGGGTTGTGACCGGCTAGAGGAAGGTGGCATTTTTCAAAGAAAGAGGTGTAATAGAACACGGGGTCATGCATTTAAACTGGAGGGTGGTTGATTCAGAAGAAATGTGTGGAAAAATGACTTCACTGAAAGGGTGATAGATATAAGAATATCCTAAATCTCAAACTATTGAGGGTAAATAGCCTCCCATCTGAGGTGGTAGAGGTAACACAGTAGAACATGCATGGGATAAATATAAGGATATCCTAAATCTCTAATTAAATTGAGGGTAAATAGGGTCTAGGGTCAGTATAGTTTTGAATAAACAACTGAGCAGACTGGATGGGCCATGTGGCTCTCACCTTCTATGTTTCTATGTATCTGGGAAAAAGATACCCTTTTTTCAGATTTTGTTTGATAAATAATAACCATAACCTCATTAGTAGCCATTGGAAACATCTGCTCTTATTTAGCAACATATTAAAAATAAAGAGTAAAAATTAAGCTGCCCGGTATTTCAATGATAATATTCATGCAAAAGTCATGAGTAATTTCCCTGCATTAAAAACCGCAAGCAAAAAACATTTTATTGATGATTTCCTCATAGAAACATGGTTTGCCATAGTGGAAGATGTTTGAATTTAGAATCATTTCTATCTCATTACATTTTTTATCTGCTCGCTGTTTTTTGATAAACAGTCTCCTAGTTAAAATACTAACTTGATATCGGTAATCCACAGCTGTTCTATATGTTGTTTTATTTTTTCCAGACACTATAAACTGTCTAAAATGTGGAGACTATGAGTGGCCCAATGAGAAAAAGGATCAGTGTCTTCCCAAGGATCTGGAATTTCTGTCCTACACACATGATACAATAGGTGTCTTAGTTTTAACAACATCAATTGTCTTCTGTTCTTCAACTTTTCTGATACTTGTGATCTCTATCTTGCACCGGGACACAGTTATTGTGAAAGCTAATAACAAGAACCTGAGCTTCCTTCTCCTGGTGTCCATCATGCTGAGCTTCTTCTCTGTCCTCCTGTTCCTCGGACGTCCTGTAGATGCCACCTGCTGGCTGCGTCAGATCTCTTTTGGAATCCTCTTCACAGTAGCCATCTCATGTGTCCTTGGGAAAACTATCATGGTTTATATTGCTTTCAAAGCCACCAAACCTGGAAGTTCATGGGAGCACTGGCTCTCCACCAAACTGTCTAATTGTGTAGTGTTGTTGTGTTCATCCATCCAGGTGGTGATCTGTGTGAGTTGGTTGTCTATCTCTCCACCCTACCAGGAACTGGACATTCATTCTTATCAGGACAAGATCATTGTTCAGTGTAATGAAGGTTTAGTTGCTGGGTTTTATTCTGTCCTGGGGTATATGGGAATTCTGGCCGCTATTAGCTTTATTATAGCTTATTTGGCAAGGACTTTACCAGACACATTTAATGAGGCCAAATACATCACCTTCAGCATGCTGGTGTTCTGCAGCATCTGGATTACAATGATCCCGGCCTATCTGAGCACCAAGGGTAAATACACGGTGGCTGTGGAGGTTTTTGCAATATATTTATCAGAGGCAAAATTACAACTTGATAATAAAGAATGCTACCAACGCTTATTCTCTAATCCAACTGAAGACTTTTTGGATATTTATAATATGTTGATTGACAGGGCCAGTCAGGAAGGTATACCAATAGTATCAGGGAATGGGTCCCTTACGGAACAAGCCTCAAAGTATACGTTACCTTTGTATATACGCGATACAATGGACCTATTAAAACATCTTGATGATATTCAAATCCAGGGTGACGTTTGGCTAGTAACCCTGGATGTTGAATCTTTGTACACGTGTATTGATCATTCCTTGGGGATTAGAGCGGTGAGATATTTCCTCAGCACAGATATGGAAAACGCACATAATGAGGGTGAGCCCATATTTTTGTTGCTTATGATCATATTTGGTATATGAATCAATAAATTATTAGTATCTAAAACCTATGACTGAATGTGTGTTAATATCCATAGTATTCCTTTCCCAATTACTCAGATGCTCAATCGGGCATATTCTAAATTACACACAGCCAACAATTAGTTGTCAGCAGTGTGTATGTATAAAATGTGGATGCTTGTGGCAGGGGGATGGTGAGCTTCTGGAGAATTTTGTCCAGATCTTGAATGATAACAATTTAAATTTAAAACTTACCTTGACCAAAAGTCAACAGAAAGTTAACTTCTTAGATGTGACAATATCTACAAATCCCTCTGGCTCTCTAAACACTGATCTATATAGGAAGGATACTGCAACGAACAGCATCCTCTTTAGAACAAGTGCCCACCATCCTAATGTCGTTGGGAATATACCCAAGGGCGAATATTTAAGAATCAGAAGGAATTGCTCCTCGGTTGCTCAATACAAACTTAGAGCTAAGGAACTCCAGTCCAGGCTTTTGGATCGAGGATACCCACAAAAACTACTATCAGTGGCATATCGTCATGCCCTGAAGGTTAAAAGGGAGAAACTTATCTATCCCCAAAGAAATATGAAGAAGGACAATGTGGTGCGCTTTATAACAAACTTTAATGATCAGTCAAACAGCATCCAACAAATTTTGAATAAGCATATTGCAGTGCTACAGTCGGATCCTTTCTTTGGTAACACTATTAAGACACATATTCCTATGTGTTGGCGGCGTGCCAAGAACTTGAAAGATGTGCTAGTGCACAGTGATTTCAGTATTAAAACCAAAAAGGAGGAGAAATATCAGGGGACTTACGCTTGTGGTACTTGCTCTGCCTGTCCCTATATGTTGAAAAAATCTGATGTTGTTGACCGTTATCAAAGCACACATAAATTGACCCATTTTGCTAACTGCAATACTAAACATGTAATTTACTGTCTGATATGTACGTGTAACTTGTACTATGTTGGTAAGACCAAAAGATCATTGAAGGAGAGAGTATTAGAACATGTTAGATCGATTCGCAACAGTGTGTACGATGTAAACAAATCCAAAATGTTAACTCCTGTAGCAAGGCATTTCCTACAGTGTCATAATGCAAGTACATCATGTTTAAAAGCATTTACTCTTGAAAAGATTACATCCAATTTGAGAGGTGGAGACATAGATAGGATGCTTCTGTGTAAAGAAACAAGGTGGATTTTTCTCCTGAATAGTACAGCACCGAGGGGGTTAAATGAGAACGAGTCCTATGTTCCCTTTTTGTAAGGAATGTGCTTTCTCTCTATTGTTCTCACACCTCATTCTTTCGCTCCCATACCCTGTCTCCCTGTTTAAATGCCATTGGAGTATATTAGGTGTCGTGCGATTTATTTTTAAATATATTCTTGCTTTTTATAATGTAATATATGTCTCTGTTTCCTGTTTTTAGGAGCCCGATAACACGTGGGACTTTGCTGTCCCTTGATTGGATAAGGGAAGTTTAAATAGCTACCTGGTCTTATGTTGGCAACACCTTTGATAAAGCTATCATCACGGCGAAACGCGCGTCAGGTGCTGCAGTTCAGCGTGAGCTCCGGAGAACCTGTGTATGCTGCTTCATTATTTATGCTGCTTGATGGGATCTTCATTCGTGAGACCAATCTTTTGTACAGCCGATTCTTTGGAGAGTTTTGTTTCCTATATGGTTAGTGTTAGGGGAAGCATAGGGAGGGTTTAGATACGGCCCCGGAAGGGGAGAAGCGTGGTCGTGAGACCGCTAGTATTTGTTACTTAGGGTGAGTTTCCCTTGAGTTTAGGGCGAATTTAGCCAACCTCTACTGCTTTCCCCTCCTGTGACACTTTGTTAATGTGTATTTTCAAGTTTTTGCTCACGCATGAATTATTCTGAGTGAACATTGTTTCAATTTAATAGATATTGTTATTTTCGCTTAGTGGATCTTAGATGTATCAATAAAATGTTGAAGTTTTTATTCCTCAATTGACTCCCTGCATTATTGGGTTATGCGCTGCTTAAAAACCTATTCCCTTAATGTCACTCAGGAGTGAGTAGACATTTTGCTTGTGTTTATTAGCTTCAAGTGCTGGACTGTTAGGTTGTATATTCTTCCCAAAATGTTACATTATCCTATGGAGACCAGAACTCAACGCAAGAAAACATCTGCTTGGCAAATGAATTATATTATGTATAAAAGTACAATAACTCATATATTCTACCTGCTTTGAAATAAAACTTTAGAATAAACCATATACTCATCCAATAAGACTGCAGAGGTCATCTGGATCCGACCATTATAGGTTGTGTTCTTATATTTAAAAAAAAAATCTACTTAGCAACTGCTTACCATCTGTCTGCTCGTTTTGTTGTTGGACAGTAACAGTAACCATCCAATCAGCAG
>WWET01000466.1:588523-604068 GCA_011038615.1 Limnodynastes dumerilii | reverse complement strand
ATTGGAGTCTGTGTTCAGCTTGCTTGAAGTGTCCGGTCCGGTTCTCTGGATGTTCTCCTGTTGCCACGACGCTGGGAACCTCCTATTCTTCATCCGGGCTGCTTCTAATGACGAATAGGTCACTAGGGGGCAGTGTTTTAAATAAGAGATTACGTCAGTTACAGTGGGGGCTTCAAGCAAGCTGAACCCAGAAGAACAAAGACTACAATGAAGAACAGAAAGCTTCCCAAGATGCTGACATCAAACGGTGAGTGCCCAAACCTTTTATTAATTTTATTACACACGATACACTACATTACATTACACTTAGATTAGGAGAGATGACCCCAAGAGGTAAGTGCACACATTTAGGGAACATTGTTAGTTAGGAAATATTTATTTTTTAGATGCATACTTTATTAAATGATTTTAGGGGTTAATGTATGTTTTGTGCTTTGTGTTTTTTTTTTTTTCACACACTACATGCAGCGCTGCATGGTTAGAAGTCTAACCATGTTGTGCAGATAGAATACAAGGGTCAGCTTTGCTGATCCTTGTAGTTCGATCATTACAGCATGGCTAAGGCTTTCAGCCATGCAGCACTTAGGTTTTTTTCAATCTCACACGATTTGCTGCGATTTGTTAAAGGGCTAATCGGTTTTGTTTTCTATTGAAAATCACCGCGATTTAGCCCTTTAAAAATCGCACACCATCGCCTGAGATTGAAAAAGTCACGGCAAAATCACGTCTTAATGAATTTGAAATTGTTTTTAAAAAAATCGCGGCTATATCGCCACGATGGGCTGCGATGTAAAATCGCAGCCCAAAATCATTTTTAATGAATGAGGCCCTAAGTGTGAGTTTAGATATACACAAAAACTAGGCCGCACTAGTATATACGTAAAGTGATTAGATATGCCAATATAAATCGCAAGGATTTAGGTGCTACCCTGGATCCTATATATAAGTAAAGTATAGAAAAACAGAAAAGGGGGTATAACCTATAATAAATACTCCCACATAGGACCTCTTATAGATGCACTCAAATATAATAATTGAGACAAAAGGTACTTAAAAATTTTTAAACTTTAATTAAACATGGTTAAAATATAGAAAATGTATGGGGGCGAACATATAAAGACAAAACAGAAACATGCTGCTCCAATATGAAAACATATTATGGTTGAAAAATAACACATACCACCTGGGGACCACCGCACACTAGCTCCTAAGGGAAGAAATCCCTATAATGGGTTTAGTGGCCGCAAGGACACGCTTCGCACTTTCCAGTGCCCGTATCTTACCCTACTCTGGCTGTAGAGAACATGCGGCGTCCCCCAGGCTGGAGAAAACAAAGGGCTGGCAGCTGAAGATTACAAAGTGAAGCTGAAGGTGCACGTAGATTAAAGGATGTTGAACGCTGCCAGACCGGACACCCGACGCGCGTTTCGCCCAGAACGAGGCTTTGTCAAGGGTGGAGCTATGGTCTCAGGTGCATCATTATAAGGTAAGTATTATCCAATCAGATTAGTAGCACTTCGGACTCTGCATAAGAAGAAAGGTAAAGCAGTTAAAAACACACAGTGGAGTAAATAATCATTACAAATAAAGACATATACTGAATCAGAACTATAGAAACGGATTTGATTGACACATTTCAAAACTGCAATCTAATATTGTTGCCGGAGATAGTCACTCAAGGCAGATCCAAACAGAGACATATACGTTGCCGATATACAACGAACCTCGTGATTCAATATTGTTGCCGATAGTAGTCCCTATGGGAACATTAGACCAACGATTAAAATATCCCTATCGGTCAGTCAAAATTAGTCCAAGAAAGAAAAAAAAACCCATCCATACAGAGCTGGAACAAACTGAACACTAACCGTTCCATCCGGAATCCTCAAAATCCCCTACCTGTGAACCTATGCACACAATATAACATAATGTTCATGATAACAGGGGAAATTAAGCCACATATGCCCCTAAATATGCATCGGTACATGCGCCCCAGTATTATTGCAAACCTGCATATATATGCATTGGAGGTGTGCACATAAAGATATATAGCACTTCATGCGATGATCTAACATATTAATGTTATAATTCACATGGGAAAGATTTAGTTATTATATAGTATATCAAAGGTTCCCTGCATTCAAAATAAAGCTCAAACACCTGCTTCCCCTCCCTTGAAATAAGGATAGGAGACAAAATAGAACACTCTTATTGATACTGGGTCAAGAAGCATAAAACATTAACATTAAAAATGTTAAGCATGTATGTGGCAGAACTCAAGAGCATCAAATAGTAGCCTCTGCTCTCCATAATATTCCATATTGCACCTTAATCTACTATGTACAGATGTCTAATAAAAATTAAATTGTTTATGGCACCCATCAAAATTGCATTTGAGCATGCCCTGACACCAGTATCCGTAAAACTCACAGGAAGGGAACAAATAACATTCTCATTGAGGCCCCCAGGAGCAATTACATTTAAATTGAAGATCCACATTGTTTCCTTTCTCAAGAGGAACTTATCCAGATCCCCTCCTCTGCTTTCCAATTTTACTTGATCAATTAAAAAAGCCTTCAGAGACTGAGGGTTGGCCTGATGATACTGTAGAAAATGCCTGGCTATGGGAGGTAGGATTTTATTCTTGGCCTTATCGGTAGCTTCATTTTTAATCAAGCGAATATGCTCCATTAGTCTGGGATGGAAGGGTCATATCGTTTTGCTGATATATTTAAGATTACAATCACATATTAGACAGTAAACGACCCCCTTGGATTTACAATTCAAAATTGGCCGGATCTTGTGATTGTGTCCAAAACGGTCCCTGATGTTAACTGTCTTCACCATGTGGTGACAGGTACTACATGTCCCACATGGGTGACTACCTGTCACTGGTAATTTTCTTGAGGTTCGAGAGGAGAAAAGACTAGAGACAATAATATCATTAAGGTTCCTAGCTCTCATCCACCCCATAGCTATCCTGTCACCCACCACATCTTTTAGGGTAACATCTGATCTCAGAACAGCCAGATGTTTGTTAAGAATCTGAGTCAAAACATTAGACTCTGAACAGAAGTCCGTTATAAACCTGATGGTATTACCCTTTTTGGGTTGCCCCTTGATAGGCCTTGGCCAATAAATGTTGAGGATAGCCACGTCTCAGGAGTCTATCTTTTAATTTCTTAGCCCTGATTTTAAAACAAGCCACTGTTGAACAGTTGCGTCGCAGGCGCATGTACTTATTCTTGGGAATGTGCTGTATCACGCTGGGATGGTGTGCACTGTCATTGTGGAGAATGCTGTTTGTAGCTGTGGACTTGCGATACAAGTCTGTACACAGCCGTCTATGTTCATCCACATAAATGGTAACATCCAAAAAATCTAATTGGACCTGGCTTCTGCTTATAGTCAGTTTCAAATTCAAATCGTTAATATTGAGACTAGACAGAAAACGGTCAAGGGTATCAAGGTCCCCTTGCCACAGGAGCAGGATGTCATCTATATAGCGGAGCCAAAGAGGCACATACTGAGTATATACCTCATTGGCCTCCGCAAAGAAGACATCCTGCTCCCACCAACCTAAATAGAGGTTCGCGAAGGTAGGGGCACAATCTGTGCCCATCGCCGTGCCCCACAACTGCAGATAATAGCCATTATCAAACAGGAAGTAATTCCGCTTCAGGACGAAATGAAGAAGGTCCAAAAGAAAATTGTCATGATCGGTATGTACACCCGTACTTAGAAAATATTTAACAGCGTGTATCCCTCTCTCGTGCTTAATACTTGAGTACAGAGACTCCACATCAAAAGATACTAGCCAAGTACCAACTGGCACATATACGTCCTCAATCCTTGATAGTAAATCCTGGGTATCCCTAATATATGATGGTAAAGTCAGGACGTATGGTCTGAGATGTGAGTCCACATATTTACTTGCATTCTCTGTTACCGAGAGATTCCCTGAAACTATAGGGCGTCCAGGTGGGCACAAAGCATCTTTATGCGCCTTCGGGAGAAGGTAGAAACATGCTGTTCTTGGATGTGGCACATAGAGAAAGTCAAAGACGTTTTGACTAATGATTCCTTGAAGTTTAGCATCTAAGAGTAAGGACTCATATGTTTTAAGGAATTCCTCTGTGGGATTCCCTAGAAGCCTTTTGTAGCAGGCCTGGTCATGGAGTTGGCGTTTCACTTCCGCCACATACATATCACATGGCCACAGCACTATATTGCCCCCTTTATCAGAGGGTTTGATAATCACGTCCTCCCATCCCTGAATCTCTTTAAGTGCCAACCATTCTTTTCGTGTTAAATTATAGGGCGTATGGGTGGTATTTCCATCCTTCTTAAGATCATTAAATTCCTCAGTTACGAGTTTACGGAATACTGCCAAAGCAGGATATTTATCCAAATCTGGAAAAAATGAGGATCTCACCCGAAACAATGGAGCCGGACTTGCTTGAGTTGAGCTCTCAGAGGCTAACTCTTCCAGAATGGCCACTGCCTCAACATCTAATTCATCCAGCCCTTCAATAGACTTGGTAGAAACTTCTACCACTGATTCTCCCATACTTGTATGGTCTAGATGACTATTATACATACTATGAAGGGCCAGTTTGCGCAAAAATAAGTGCAAATCCTTTTCTAAATCAAATGTATTAAATGTAGAAACTGGGGAGAAGGACAACCCTCTAGACAATATACTGATATGATCAAGAGATAAAACATGGGATGACAGGTTAATAACCTGCAAGTTGTTAGTACCTTTTAAAATCTGCGACTCCTGTGCCTGTTCCGTCTGTTCGGCCCGTAATATACTCCTCTGCCTCTTTTTTCCGCCCCGCCGGATCTTGTATGCATGGGTCCAGGGCGGTCGGGAAGATTCCCTAAAAAAGAGACCGAAGTTTGGGATAAACCAGACGGGTCCTGGCTACTGATAGGGAAATCCTCTCCATCAGTAGAGTCCATATCCGATTGTGATGGGGTACCACTTTGGAGTTTCCTCCTATAAGATTTGAGAGTATGCCAGGAATATACCAGATTATTATTAAAATCATCCTTATCCCTATGAAACTTAGATAAGTTTAGATATAGAACACTGTTTGAAGTTGATCCCGAGCACCATTAAATTGGTTTAAAAACATTTTTTTCCCTTCTATCATATTTCCCTCTCCCTCCTGTACCTGGTTATATCCATTCTATTATATCCTTCTCTCCCTTCTGTTCCTGTTTATATCCTTCTATCATATCTTCTCTCCCTCCTGTACCTGGTTATATCCTTTTTGTCATATGCACCTCTCCCTCCTATACCTGTTTATACACTTTCTATCATATCCCTTTCCCATTCTCCCTCTTGTACATGGTAATAAATTATCTCAATTCTCAATTTCCTCTTACTCTACCACTCTTTCTAATGTAAAGTCAGTATTACACACTGTTGACCACTCTTACCATTACTATAAGAGTGACATTGAATTTCTTAACCCCCTCCCCCCCTCCAAACTATCTGTCCCAGGCTTCCTATCTCGCTTTCTGTTTTTCTCACACAAGGATTCTTCTTATTTCATACATGTACTCATTAGCTCATAAGTTTTTTTGGTTTAAGTTTTAACCTCTATTGATAAAAAATGGATTTCTACATCACAGCCATCCTCACTCCTGGGTGTCCATTTTACTTCTAAAATCAAACATAACCAAATTATGAAATCATTATAAACCCCTCCGCACTCTTTTGACCTTCTTCCCTCACCCTGGGTTCTCGCTTCCCTTCCACGTTGATTCCTTTTTCGAAACCTGGCTACAACATACTTTGCTATATTCCTGGGCTCTTCTATAGCAAAAGCATGTGAGTCCCTTGAATGTGGCCACCCACAGGAGATTCAAAGGTGTGGATTCGCTAGTGTAGCCTGTGGGAAAGCCTGAAGAAGAAAGTCTGTATCTGGTGGCTGGGGAGCGTATTCACAGAGAGGGTCAAATTCTGAACATAAGCCTCCGCTGAGGAGGCTAGTGCACGAAACTAGTGATCCACAACTCCCTCTGCTCTCCTACGTGCAGATTGGGGATCTGCCAGCAGTACCCCGCCTTAAGTATTCTGCAACCATCCATGCAGAATACAAAATTGTACTTAAGGGCTTAGCCATCTCCTGTACATCTCTTCATCGAACTCCTCTGGACTGAATTGTCGAGACAGTGCATCAGCCTTGGCGTTCTTAGTGCCCGGACGGAAGTGAAGTTGTAAATTAAACCTGGAACAGAAAAGAGACCAGCGGGCTTGTCATGGGTTAACACATTGTGCTGTCTTGAAATACAAGAGGTTTTTGTGGTCTGTGTAGACAATGATGGGGTAAATTGCTCCCTCCAGGAGATATCACCACTCTTGAAGAGCCAGTTTTACTGCCAATAATGGTATAGTTCTTCTCTGCCGATGAGAATTTTTTTGAGAAGAACCTGCAGGGATGTGTTTGTCCATTCGAGAATTTTTGGGATAACACAGCTCCCACTCCTTCAGATGAAGCGTCTACTAACAACAGAAATGGCAAGGTGGTATCAGGTTGCCTGAGGATGGGAGCAGTCATGAAGGCCTCTTTAAGCTGATGAAATGCTTGTTGACTTGGCACTGGCCATTTTGCAGGGTTGGACCCTTTTCGGGTCAGTGAAGTAATAGGTGAAATGATTGTTGAGTAGTGCTGGATGAATCGTCTATAGAAATTGGCAAAGCCAATAAATCTCTGTGTGCCTCTTAGAGTGGTAGGTTGTGGCCAGTCTAAGATCGCTTGAACTTTGGCCGGGTCCATTTGAATTTGGGTACCTGAAAGGGTGAATCCAAGAAATGGGATGTTGTCAGTTTCAAAGATACATTTTTCGAACTTGCAGTAGAGATGGTTTTCTCGAAAACGTGAGAGTACCTCCTTAACAGTTGACCGGTGATTAGTTATATCTTTAGAAAAGATGAGTATGTCGTCGAGATATACCACTACTGAAGTATTCAACAGATCCCTGAAGATTTTTGTTTACGAACCCTTCCTGAAGATTTTGTTTACGAACCCTTGGAACACAGCAGGAGCGTTACTGAGACCGAAGGGCCTCACCAGGTATTCGTAGTGCCCATCCCGAGTGTTGAAAGCTGTTTTCCACTCGTCTCCACTACGAATACGGATCAGATTATACGCCCCTCTGAGATCCAGCTTTGTAAAGATCGTGGAACCCTTGATCCGGTCGAACATTTCAGGAATCAAAGGTAACGGATTCCTATTTTTAACGGTGATAGCATTCAGTCCCCGGTAATCAATACATGGGCGAAGCCCCTCATCTTTTTTTTTTTCACAAAAAAGAAACCAGCTCCGGCCAGAGAAGAGGAGGGCCGAATGAAGCCTCTGGCAAGATTTTCCTGAATATAGTCCGACATGGCCTGGGTTTCGGGCAGAGACAAGGGATAGGTTCTTCCCCGGGGAGGAGATGTTCCAGGTATGAGGTCAATAGGACAGTCCCAAGGGCGATTGGGTGGTAAGATCTCAGCAGACTGTTTATTGAATACGTCAGCGAACTCTCGGTAGGGCTCAGGTAAATCAGGTGATGATGAGGTTTTGGCAAGACGATGAGGTTTTACAAAGGCAAAACAATGTTTAAAGCAATAACCGCTCCAGCAGATGATCTCTGACGAACACCAATTCACATGAGGATTGTGCTGCTGAAGCCAGGGCAGTCCAAGGATAACTGGGAAGGTGGTCTTGGGCAGCACTAGGAACCGGATGTTTTCGGTGTGGAGAACTCCCATTTGAAGTTGAAGTTCACAGGTTTGGTGGGTGATGGTACCACCCAGAATCCGACTGCCATCGACCGCCGTGAGGTAAGTGGGTGTTACGAGTGTCTTGGTTGCAATTTTCATTGCTTCCACTGTATCCTGAGAAATAAAGTTTTCTGCGGCTTCAGAGTCAAGTAGGGTGGTGAGGTTGGTGGATACAGAGTCCAGGACCCGGACAATGGGTAGCGTACAGTCTTTGGCGGTGGAGGAGCGGAGTGGCACCCCTAACCTAGGCTCCTCAGGCACAGTTAGGAGCGTACGTTTCACGGGCGCTTGGGACATTGGAGTCTAAGGTGTCCGGGTTCACCACAATAAAAACATAAGTTGTTGCTAGTGCACCTTTGGCGTTCTGCATAGGTTCTTCAGATGGAGGAGGAGAATTTCGAACACGAGGGGTTACAGGCGGCTTGGGTCGATACACCTCCCTTCGTTCCGAAGCTCTCTCTCGATGCCAAATGTCCACCCGAGTACAAATGGCAATAAGCGCATTCAGTGAAGTTGGCAGCTGGGAAGAGATGAGGTTGTCTTTAATACGGTCCGATAAGCTATGCCAGAATATAGACACCAAGGCCTCCTCTCCACAAGATTCACGGGCGCTTGGGACATTGGAGTCTAAGGTGTCCGGGTTCACCACAATAAAAACATAAGTTGTTGCTAGTGCACCTTTGGCGTTCTTGTTCGGTGATGCGAGAATTACCTAGTTGCATAGGTTCTTCAGATGGAGGAGGAGAATTTCGAACACGAGGGGTTACAGCCGGCTTGGGTCGATACACCTCCCTTCGTTCCGAAGCTCTCTCTCGATGGCAAATGTCCACTCGAGTACATATGGCAATAAGCGTATTCAGTGAAGTTGGCAGCTGGGAAGACATGAGGTTGTCTTTAATACGGTCCGATAAGCCATGCCAGAATATAGACACCAAGGCCTCCTCTCCACAAGATAGCTCTGAAGAGAGAGTCCGAAATTGTACAACATACTGACCCACGGTCAGGTCCCTCTGACGAAGGCGTAGAATATCTGTTGCAGCGGAGGTAGATTTTCCAGGCGTATCGAAGATCATTCTGAAAGTTTCCAGAAAATTGTCCAGATTGGATAGCATGGGGTCATTCTTTTCCAACAGAGGAGAGACCCAATCTAATGCTGGACCACTCAATAAAGAAATTATGTATGCCACTTTAATACCATCAGAGGGAAAGTTTTCTGGTTGCAGTTTGAAATGAAGCAGGCATAAGTTGAGAAAACCCTGGCAGAGTTTAGGGGTTCCGTCATATTTAGCAGGAGTAGACAAGGGTATTTTCGGCACTCCAGGAGAATCTCTGGAAGAAGAAGCAGGGTTCTGGTGCATGACAGTGTTTTGGAATGCACCAACTTGGTTGGCAAGTTCATGGAGGCATGACACCACCTGTCCCATAGTTACTTCTTGCTGCTCAGTTCATGCAGCCATATCAGCAGCTGTTCCCTGAGGGTTTGCCCCGGTAGGATCCATAGGGCCAGAACAACCTGTCACGTTCAGAGGGTGTTTGGGATCGGTTCCGGGTTTCAGGGATGGAGACAACTGCGTTGGTTTGAAATGAAAATGAGCAGGTTTAATAACAGATGGGTGCATACAGGAATAATGAATGATAATGACAATCAGTCTTTGAAATAAAGAAGCAGAGAGTCCCAGGGGAGCAGTGGTGCAAGGATAAATGCAAGTCTGTGATTAAGGAATCACACTGGGGTGTGGTGAGTCCAAATAAGAAATGCTGTGGAGTTGGAGTATTGCTGGTAAATGAATCCGGGTTGAAATATTGTAAAGCTGGAGTGATGCTTGGAAGAGGAATCTGGGTTTAGAGTACTGTAGAGTTGGAGTGATACTTGGTAGAGGAATCCGGGTAGCAGGTACAGTAGAGCTGGAGTCAGCAGGTCTGGAGTCAGCGGGACCGGAGTTAGCAGAGCTGGTGACAGCAGGGTTGAACCAACTGGAACGCAGGACTGGAACTCAGGACTGGACCTTAGGACTGGACCATAGGACAGAACCTCAGGACTGGACCGCTGGACTGGACCACTGGACTGGACCGGCAGGACTGGACCGACAGGACTGGACCACTGGATTGCACCGACAGGACTGGACCACTGGACTGGACCACTGGACTGGACCACAGGACTGGATGGACAGGACTGGACCACAGGACTGGACCGACAGGACTGGACCAACGGGACTGGACCAACGGGACTGGACCAACAGGACTGGACCACTGCAAGAGCAAAATCAGGAGTACCAGACACCTAGGAGACCTAGTTGTTCTGGCAACGTTGGAACAGTGCACAGGGTTTAAATAATGCACCCTGTGCACTGATTGGCTAGAGGACCAGAGAGCATAGATTCTATTGGAGGAGCGCCGTCATGTGACCCATCCAAGATGGCGGCGCCCATGGACCGGAGCACCGCCACACCTGCCGCCAGAATCCCACGTGGAGGACGCCGCGGCAAGACTGGTGAGTATTCCTGAGGCTGTCACTGTTTCAGTGACAGCCTCCGACGGCTGCGAGGACCCGCGTGCCCNNNNCGCGGGCTGCGAGGACCCGCGCGCTGGACGAGAGGTACAGACAGGGAACCGGGACTCGGGTAAGTGCGGCGTCTGCCGCGTTTCGTGATACAAGTCTTTCAGGAATGCAGAATTGTTTTTGTTGCTGATCATCCTGGTTAGGAAGAAAGATGGCGCCATTAGCTTCTGTGAGGATTACCATCACTAGTTGCATGAGGGATGCCTACCCTTTTGCCTGTATCGAAGAGTGCTTGGTGGCCCTAAGATAGCCAAAGTACTTCTATTAATACTGAGAGAAGGCACCATTCATTACACCTATGGGAGTCTTCAAGTTCTGTTGGAGGATCATTGGATTGTCCACCGACCTAGCAACTTTCCCAGGATTAATGAACCAGTGTCTGGGGAATCTGAATTTCAAAGCAATCTGCATCTATCTTAACAACATCATTGTGTTTGCACCCACGCTGGAAGAACATCTGACTTGTTTGGTTACTTCTATAGCAGCTGGAGCAGTTTGGATTGAAGTAGAAGCCCCGTAAGTGCCACTTCTTGAAGCCTAGCTTGGACTGTTTCTTCTGAGACAGTTTTTAAAGTGGGGAACTGGAAAACACCCATCACAGTCACGAAAGTAAAAGCTTTGCAATTGGTCAGCTATTACAGGCGGTTCATTCAAGATTTTGCAAAGGTCAAAGGTGAATGACCTTATTAGAGGACTTTTAGGAGTTCTACATCACTGCTCCATTGTCTAGAATGGAGTCCACATTCCAAAACTTTCCATCAGTCATATTTCCTGATTCCTACATTCAAGTTTACCAGCTCCTAAACTCATCTGTCCACCCAAGGCACCGCGTTAGTTCTTCTACACCTAGTGATAAGGACATTAATTAATGTTAATTTTTTGTTGCAATATTTCATATGGCCATAACCAATTATTTACTGGGCATAAAACTCTTTGGACCGGATTCACACATAATTGTGTGATCCGTAGGTGTGGATATGAATCTATCCGCACCTTATTCCTTGCTCCCCTCCCCAACCCATCCCCGTTTTTAAGTGCCTAATGGCACTTATGAGTGCAATAGGGCACCTTTAACTAGCTTTGCGTATTTTCCCTAGTAAGGAGCAAAAATATGCACGTAGATTCCCCAACCCTCCCTCCCAGCCTAATTTCCATCCCTCCCCCAGCCTTATTTCCATCCCTCCCCCCACTCACTTTACGGAATTGACCCCCAGCACGCATCCTCTTACCTTAAAAACGACGTGCGGTCTTTAAAGACCGTATGTAGTTAATATCCGTACGGAACCCCTACACAGATTGTGTAGGCTTGAATATGGTCCCTTTGGTGATTTTACTATTCTAGTCAGCTACTTACTGTCCTAGTAATGAAATATAATTCATGTCATTTATATTTCTGTTATTTTAATTTTTCATGTGTAACAAGATGTGATATCCTGAGGTGAATGCAAAAGTTTCCAAATAGCGACATATTATTATTGTAACCTTTCTGTTATCTGTTTGGGAAACTGACAATTATCCAGCTGTAATTGTAAAATTATTTTAGTGCAGAACAGAAAAGTCCTCGACACAAACACCTGCAGCTAAATTCAGGACACAGATACTTGTATGGCATTAAACTGTATAAAAGAAGGTGAGACGATCACTTCTGTTACACTGTCACACGGATACATCAGATCCCAGGCTCCTGTATGATGCTTCATGACACTGAGTTATTCAGACACCGGGTGATGTTATATGTTATAGAAGAGTATATAGTGGTATCAAGGGGAATCATGGTCGGATTTATGTTCTTATCTCGCATGTTCACAATGCTGTTAAGTGTATTGTTCCTGTTTATCAAACCAGTGACACAGACTCTGTCACCAGCCTGTGACCTGCAACTGTGTAATTCATTTGAGGATTATAAATATTATAGAGATGGAGACATCATTATCGGAGGAGTTTTCACTGTCAATACTTTTATGAATTACTTAAAAACAAAAGAATTTTTCACAGAACAAATTTGTTTGAGGTAAATTTGCTTTAATTAATTTTATTCAACTTTCTATTTCATATGTAGTCAGTTCATAAAGACCAGCTAGCTTCTGTTAGAAAACAGACTTAGGGCCAGATTTACGAAGCTGCGGGTTTGGAAAAGTAGCATCCAATCAGATTCTAGCTATCATTTTCTTTTTACATACTAGAGAATGTCAGCTAAAATCTGATTGGTTGCTATAGACAACATCTCCACTTTTCCAAACCCACAGCTCAGTAAATCTGGCCCTTAGATGTAGTTAACGTCTCTGTGTAGGTGTAAATGTAAGTCAATATGATTTCATAGTTTTACCATTAAAGCAGTTATGTAGAAGAGGAGAAGTATTATTTCACCTCAATTTGCCTCTTCAACAAAGGTGGTTACCGTAATAACTGACAGTTGGAAACTGAGGAACAGAATATATTGGGCCTGATCCAGAACAACGCTTCGAAGCGAATTTACGCGTGGCGGAGACGTAAAATCGCTGTTTAGAACGCACTACGCATGCGCACCATAGAAAATACGCACATTAACGTAGCGTAATTGTGAACATATGGGCCATTCACGTATGTGTCACGTAAATACTTACGTGTGGGCGTGCCAAATTTACATTACTCCAAATTAAGTCTGAAATACGTGAAGTAGGCGGGGGGTGGTATTTAAAGTGTACGGTATGGGCGTGCTTAGCTGCGTAAATTCGTTCAGCCCATACGTAAGTGTTCGTATGACAGCGGTTACGTGAGAAAAAGTTAAGGTAGGGTTTGGGAAGCGTATCTTGACAAAATACGTCCGTGCAAGGGGTGTGCCGAGGGGAGTGTGTCGAACTTACGTGCACGAAAATACGCACCGCAAATAAACGTACGGCACACGTAGTTCTAGATATACCCCATTGTACCTAATGGAATGGGTTATGTTGGAGGGTATGTAAATGTTATGAAGAGAAAGTTATAAAGTAAATTTAAAAAAATATTCCAAGTTTATGAAATCAGAATTCTCCACCCAGAGAAATGTTAAATTCTTAAATTCAGATGGTCTTAAAACATGAAATAGTTGTTTTGGAATTGTGCACACATTCAGTAAACCTCAAAGGAAATTATGGTACTTGGCTCCCATTCATTAGAAGTTAAAAAAAAAGTTGATTTTATTAATCTGAAATTACTGTTGCTAAAAATAATATATAAAATGCATATTACTGGCCTGACCTGCAATGTGACGTACACTGAACAGCGTAGTCTATCTCTGCGTATAGTCACACAAACAGAAGCGCAAATTAGTTGCAATTCAGATCACTGCTATGATCACCTGCTTTCAGATGGGGGTTCAATGGGCGGTGATGGGTGGACTAAAGTCATCAATGTAATTTAAATAATGGGCTCTATTTACTAAGATGAGCAGGCACTAATCACGTTAGCCAGACAAAGCGAGCCTGGCAATATCTTGGCCCATATTTACAAATACTCACCTCGCTGGCGAGGTTCCACGATGGTCAGCGAGCCTTTCGCCAACATTCCTCGGCCTCGCTCGGAGACAAAGTCCTGGTGCATGCAAAGTATCTGCCTTTTGGAACTTGTAAAATTTCGAGCAAACACTCAGGACTCCGAGACAGATGCATCACCCGGTCAGGAAAGTTTTTACTCTCTCTTTGTTCTTTTTTGTTTGCTTCTTTTAAGAAAAATATTTATTATTCAATTATTATTTATAAAAAGTTATATATATTTTTTTTTTATACTATGCAGCTTTTATAAGTATTTCAGTAATTCAGCAGTCTTCCCATATATAACCCCTTTTCCAAATAAATATTCCAGCCCAAGGCAGGAATGTTATATAAATAAGCAGAGTTTATGATGAAGCATTTGCACCATCCACAGGGCTGTCCAGGAAGCTGGTGACGGCTAACACTGCACAGACAAATGAGATAATTGCGGTAGCATTTTTTTTATTAATGCCTCACTAAAGGTGTGGAAATGAGGAGTGTGTATCATGCTGAGTGATGGACTCATTTTATTTTATTTCTTTCGTTAAATTTCATGCAAATTTTTTTCAGGCCTATATTCTTTATACATCCACAATATCTACTGAGAGAGTACTACTAGCTCAAAGTAAACCCCCCTTTCCAGTATAAGTAACAATGTAGTACCATACTTGAATTTGGACCATTGAGGAAAAGAACATATCTGGGAATGTATCTGCATTACGCTGCTTTGTACTGTGTCTGTCTGCAAACTGCTGCACCTGCTTATACAATCCAAAGCTGTGGTTGCATTTGTGTCTGGGTGGCTTTTAAAACATCTCCACTTTTCCAAATCTGCAACTTAGTAAATATGGTATTTACCTTCTATTATTTAGTGGTGTCTGACAACATTTTCTGCATTTACTGATGATAATTAAGGACCTGATTCACACTTAAGAATCTTCTTAAATAAGAACTTAAAGTCACTCCTGGGCAAAACCATGTTGATTGCAGGGAGAATTAATTTAATTTAATTTAATTGTATTCTTTGCATGCAGGGATAGATCTTTGAATTGCTTACTGCACACAGATACTGACCAGCTTTAACAATAATACAATAGAAGCACAGCCTTTTAAGCACTAAGTTATCCAGTTTGGATGAATATATATACACTGTACACACACACAAACTGGATAACTTAGTGCTTAAAAGGCTGTGCTTCTATTGTATTATTGTTACAAATGTTTTCTGTTTTGTGACTGCATTGCATTTTGTGTGCATTCAGGTTACAAGAATGTTGAATTTATTGTACAGTGGTCGGAAGGATGCAGTCTGTATTGTAAGGTGACCTGTATGGTATAGCGGTCACTAGGATGTCGGTAAGGTATGTGTCCCTAAGGGATTTGTATAGTGGAGACTAGAATACTGCCTTTATTGGATAGTAGTGGCTATGATTTGCTTACTTTTATTGTATTTACAAGATTGTGTTTTATGATGTTTACATATATACTATACTCTAGTAACTATAATGACAAATTGTTTAACAGGTAGGCGCAAATTTAAAGTTTGCAGGGAGGCGCCGAACACCCTAGCCCCGGCCCTGCCGGAGATAGCAGCAGTCGGTAATAGTCGGAGATAGCAGCAGTCGGTGATAGCCGGAGATAGCATGTCACGTTCAAGGATTGTTTGGGATCGGTTCCGGGTTTCAGAGATGGAGACAACAGTGTTGGGTTA
>WWET01000466.1:573969-586824 GCA_011038615.1 Limnodynastes dumerilii | reverse complement strand
TGTATATATATATATGTGTATATATATATATATATATATATATATATATATAGTTGGGCTTGTTTTTGGGCTTTTTCAGATTGGATTTGGCTTGTTTTGGGCTTGTTTTTAATGTCTCAGTTGCTTGTTTTATGTTTCAGAGTTGGCAACACTGATTTCCACGACACGATGTGTCCGGATTGTTCCGTTACTCCTCGAGGGGAGGTCTTTTACTATGGAGTCCGGCAAAGGTAGTGAAAACTCGGAGTTATGAGGTTTTGGGCTTGTTTTTAATGTCTCAGTTGCTTGTTTTATGTTTCAGAGTTGGCAACACTGATTTCAGCCCCACGATGTGTCCGGATTGTTCCGTTACTCCTCGAGGGGAGGTCTTTTACTATGGAGTCCGGCAAAGGTAGTGAAAACTCGAATGTGAGTTATGAGAGTCCACGTGCAATGGAGTATACTGCTGATGTTTTTCTCTCTCCTCTTGTAACGTTACTAGAGACCGTAATCACAGCGTGTAGCAAAGGATCTGATGTGTCTGGCGTGACAGCAAAGAAGAAAACATCAGCAGTATACTCCATTGCACGTGGACTCTCATAACTCACATTCGAGTTTTCACTACCTTTGCCGGACTCCATCGTAAAAGACCTCCCCTCGGGGAGTAACGGAACAATCCGGACACCACGTGGGGCTGAATCTTCAGTCTAAGCTGCAGACATCTCTGCCTCCTATGGGAGAAACAGCTATCAGAGAATCAGACTTTAGAGCTAGCAGTCGTGGACGCGCACCCGCTAGCTGGTAAGCTTACACAGTTTTTTAACTTTGTATCTTTTTTACTCCTACGGTCATATGGATACCATGAATTAAGTATGTCTACTACTCTTTATTAGAGAATTAGTCCCTCAGTGTGCACACTACTTAATGACAACATCTATTTGCGGGACTTTTATTTGGCTATAAAACAACAATCTAGAGATCTTAAAAATAGCCTTTCTTACCAAGAGGAGACAATTTAAATACATTTGTATCAAAGTGATATTCGGCTTGACATGCACAATGTACTTTACATTATTTTAATAATGTTTTTAATGTGATTTTTTTATTACTTACAAAAACAACTATCATACCTATTTGCAACTATTGAAAAATAAAAATAAGTATATTTTTTATGATCTATTGGTGCATATCTGTTTTGGTATATTTCTAAGCGCAGCAAACTTCATTGTTTTATTTTCTCTGGTTGGCCCCATTTTTGTTACAGCAGCTCTGATAATACCAAATAAGTTATATTTATTGACTAAATTTATTAATTCACACTTGCCAGGCGCCATTATAAGGTTTTTTCCTTTCTTTTTTTTTTACTTTATTGTGATTTATATATTTTTCTTTTCCATAATTGCCATGGTGATCCTCCGAACAGCGATTTTGAAAAGGCTGTATTTTTTGCGATTTTCTGGTGATTGTCCTTTATTAAATCCGGGGACTGCAAAATCGCCAAAAAAACAAGGCTTTTTTCAAATCGCCTCAATTTACCAATTTATTTCACCTTTGGAATTTTTCCATCTAGATCAGAGGATTTAATTTTGTATTCCTCTTTAATATATAACCGCCCTGTGTATTTTTAACACTGTTAAGGGTATACCAGCGCCTTGAACTTGCCCAAACCCCTCTGTTTTGCCCGAGTGAAATAAATGGGTGCAATGGACAAGGCAATGGATGCCCATGGCCACACTCCTGACTTTTAAAGGGTTGCAGCAGTGTGGTGCCCATTCCAAGTCTGGAAGCCAACGGATCCACACTGTTAGGGGTATATTTACAAAAGTCGCTTTTGGCTGGCAATTATGAATCGCCAGCCATCACCGCAATTTTCCCACAATTTTTTTTCAAATATCACGGGATTCACTAAGGGGCTCTCTTCTTAGGTGATTTTTAATCACCCGCGAGAAGCATCGCTTTAGCAAGGGGTAAATCGCTGAGCTTTTCTATAGAAAAGCACAGTGATTTGCCCTTTAAAAATTCGCCGTCGCTTTGTTAAAAAAAAGCCAAACGCAGCATGGTTGAAAGGCTCACCCATGCTGCGCTGATAACTACAAGGCTTAGCATTGCTTAGCCTTGTAGTAATATCAGCGTAAGCATACTAAACAGTGTGTGGTGAATGAAAAAAAAAAGTGTGCACAAAACATACAGTTATACATTAATATACATGTGTATGTAAAATAAACATTTACATTGCGTAATAATGCCCCCTAATGTGTAAACTTACCTCCGGTGGACACCGTGTATTATAATACATGTGTATTAATGTAGTGTGTGTTGTAGAAATGAAATAAAAAAAATTCACACTCACGGTTTTGCTGTCATCATTCTTTGGACAATTTGTTTGGAGTTTCTTTCTTCTTGGCAGGGAATCTTCTACAGTTGCTTGTAAAATCTTCTCCAGTTGATAGAAGATGCAGCTTCGGTCCTCTCTTCAGCTCCTCGGACTCTTCTGGACTTGCCCCGGCGACAGGATCCTTCCTCTTCTTCCGCGCCGCTCCTAATGACCATTCGGTCACTAGAGGGCAGCCTTTTATATTAATGATGACGTCAGAAACACTAGAGCGCTCACTAGAGCCCCCTACGTCATCATTTCTATAAAAGGCTGCCCTCTACTGACCGAATGGTCATTAGGAGCGACGCGGAAGAAGAGGAAGGATCCTGTCGCCATGGCAAGTGTCGGAAGAGGCCTATACACACCCCTCTTGCGGGGATTAGGCATGCGGATATCTTCTAACGACCTGTCTGATGTATCTTCCTGTGAATAGAACTTGGTTCCGTACACTAGCCGATCCATTCTGGAACATCTGGCACATGCACTCACAGCTTGTGGAAGTGGGGTGTCCAAAGGTGTTAAGGATTAACACCAAGGGCCAGATTTACTAAGCTGCGGGTTTGTAAAAGTCGAGATGTTGCCCATAGGAACCAATCAGATTCTATGGGCAACATCTCCACTTTTCCAAACCTGCAAATTAGTAAATATGACCTCAAAAGTGACATTTATCACACTTTAGATGTTAGAAATACTACGTTGCCGTGAAAATAAAGGTTCCAACCCCATATCTGGATAATTAGCATCTGTCTTCAGCATCTGTCTTTCTTCAGTGTTAACTAGAGAGAAACAAATGGTAGGTATAATACATAAAAATTAAAATGCAACCGTACCATTACTTAATATTTGTTTGACAAAGGTAAAAGTCCAAAGGCGGTTGAAGAAAATTAAGATGAACAAAGCTCCAGGTCCTGACGGCATACACCCAATGGTTCTTATGGAACTCCATTCAAAAATTGCTAGACTATTATTTTTAATTTTCATACATTCAATTTCATCAGGCTGTGTACCAAGGGATTGGTGTATAGCAGATGTAGTGCTGTTGTTTAAAAAGGGAAGAAGTCGCAACCGGGTAATTATAGACCTGTAAGTCTGACATCAATAGCTAAGAAACTGCTGGAAGGTATACTAAGGGATAATATACAGGATTTCTCGATGTGTAATGAGATTATTAGTGGAAATCAGCATGGATTTGTGAAAGATAGATCATGCCAAACTAACCTAATTAGCTTCTATGAGAAAGTTAGTTTGAACTTAGACCAGGGTAGTGCCATAGATGTGGTCTACTTAGATTTTGCTAAAGCTTTTGATACAGTGCCACACAATAGATTGGTCCACAAAATAAGGGAACTGGGTCTATAAAACAACATTTGTACTTGGATCAAAAACTGGTTGGAGAATAGGGAACAGAGAGTTGTGATAAATGGAACTATTTCTAATTGGTCAAAAGTTTTATGCGGTGTACCTCAAGGTTGTGTGCTGGGACCACTCCTTTTTATTAATTAAATATTTAATTAATGACCTTGGTGACAGTTTAGAGAGCAAGGTTTACATTTTTACAGATGACACTAAACTATGTAAGGTAATAGAATCTGAGCAAGATGTAGCTTCTCTGCAGAGGGACTTGAGTAAACTGGAGGATTGGGTGGCCATATGGAAGATGAGGTTTAACATAGATAAATGTAAGATTATGCATTTAGGGATCAAAAACTTAGCAATAGTGCTCAATGTCAAGCAGTAGCTGCAAGGGCCAATAAAGTATTAGCATGCATAAAAAGGGGCATAGATGCAAGGGAAGACTGTGTAATTTTGCCACTATATAAATCATTGGTATCTCGAATATGGAGTTCATTTCTGGACATCAATCCATAAAAATTAAATTTTGGAAATAGAAAGGGTTCAGAGAAGGGTGACAAAATTGATAAAGGGTATGAAGTCATTGAGCTATGAGGAACAGCTAGCCAGTTTAGGCTTGAGGAGATATGATTACTATATACAAATACATCATGGGTCAATACAGAGAACTTCCATGGGAACTTTTTACCCCAAGGACTGTACACAGGACACAGGGGCACCCACTAAGGTTAGAGGAAAAGAAGTTTAATAACCAGCAAAGGAAAGGGTTCTTCACAGTAAGGGCAGTCAGGATGTGGAGTCACTGCCCGGGAAGGTTGTGATGGCAGTTTCACTTGATATGTTTAAGAATGAGTTAGATACATTTTTAGCAGAAAAGGACATCCAGGGTTACCAGGAACGCTAAATTAAATGAAGGACAGAAGTAGAGCCAGGGAGAAATAGGACGTCATCTTGAGTAAGCAGGGATTTTGTAAGGTTGCAACAGTTTCGAGGTTGCTTCGTATGGATTAACTTTAATTATAAAGATAGGGATCGCAGGAGATCCATAATAGGTTGAACTTGATGGACTGGTGTCTTGTTTCAACCTCATCAACTATGTCACTATGTTACTATGTCTTAATATTTTGCTTGTGAATCCATTTGCTTCAAAATTGGTATTCTTGGTCTTTGCCTTCATTCTTATAGTAATTTCATTGATCACACAACATTATTTCATGTATCCCCATAGACCTGTTCCTCTGTATTACAAATATCTACTGACTTTTGTTTTCGTCGTTGAGAAAATTAACAAAGATCCGACCATTTTACCCAACATTACTCTGGGATATCATGTGTATGATTCATGTTCTGATCCAAGAAAAACTGTAAAAAGTGTCCTCCAGATTTTATCTGGACCCGGAAAGACAATCCCAAATTATTCCTGTATGACACGTAATAAGTTATCTGGTATTATTGGAGATCAGCAGTCTATAACAACTATACCAATGGCACAAATGATGTCCCTGTATGGATACACACAGGTATGGCAAGTATATATCAAAATTTTCCATCAATATTTATAGCTAAAATTCATGTCATGATTTAATGTTGGGATAAAGGCATTAGTAATAAAGGAAGACAGGAGAGGAGGCTATTCCTTTGTTCCAGGCTTGTTCAAAGAAAATTAGATTTTTGACCAGTCTTTGTTGACTTTATCCATCATCTGTGGCCAAATCTCCAACATAATGACATTGGCCCTGATCCATAGATAAGTGGAAAAATATGCAACTAAGTACACTCCCATGACACTCCCCTCTTCTTACGGATCTCTACTGACTTCCACGTCCGTAGGGCTACCTTAACTCTCCGTGTGCTTTGCAAACCCCGCCCTATTTAATTGCCTCCCCCAACCCACTCTTCTTAACGTCCTACTTACAGAGCAGTGGCACACCCCTTCTCATCTCATTAAGCATGGAGTTTAACTCCGTGCATAACAGGTTTCCGTGGGTAACATCTGAATGGCGCGTGCGCGAATCGTAAAAAACAATATTTGTACATGGAATGTGTATAATTAGGTACATACTTAAGTGTGAATCCGGTCCATTTTCAGCATACAGGGCTGGATTCACAGATGAAATAGCGAATGCCGCAGCGGAAACTGCTTCCCCGCACTTAGATACTGACAATCTTTGTTTTTAAACTGTTATTTAGACTTGGGATAGGAAAGATCATCTCTCAACTCTAATGCTGCTTACAACAGATGAAATTTGGCTCCACTGCAATTCAGCATCTCTTTACCCAGGTGTAAATTTCCCACCTCATCTCCTCTTATTTTCAAACTCTGGATCTGGTACAATGACATGTTTGACTTAGGTGCGGGATGTGTTCACAATTGGCCGTTCCCTCTTAATAAATGTATTGTTTAAACATTCCCTCTCTAGCCATACCCATCTAACCCCCATACTACTAGGAATTGCCACATGCATCAGTCATAAATCTAGAGGTAGCTCTTGGCTGTTGGAAGTCAATCTGTGTCAGTGGTTACAATTGGTATGCGTGCCTTTCTGAATAATGAAGGGCTGGATCCAGACTTAAGTAAGTGCTTGAAATGAGTTACTCCTGGGCTAAACCATGGTGATTGCAGGGGGAGTCAGGGTAATTGTATTCTTTGCATGCAGGGATATATCTTTGAATTGCTTACTGCACACAGATACTGACCAGCTTTACTATCACACTGTTATTTAGACTTGGGATAGGAAACATCACCTCTCAACTCTAATACTGTTTGCAACAGATGAAATATGACTCCCCTGCAATCACCATGGTTTATCCCAGGAGTAACTCATTTCAAGCACTTACTTAAGTCTGGATCCAGCCCGAAGTCTATTTGAATCTTTTGCTTGTGCAAATAGAAATCTATAAATCTTAACAGAAATATGTACAATTAGCACATTCCTTGGATAACTAATTTTTCGGAATTTAGGTAAACTTAACTTCACTCTAAGTTGATATTATAGTACATCATTTTAAACATTAAAACATTGTTTTTATTGTGTAGATCAGCTACGGTGCAACAAGTCATATTCTAAATGACCGAAGCCTCTACCCAACATTTTACCGGACACTACAAGGTGACCCGGTCACTTACTCTATCCTGGCAGATCTCATCAAGCTCTTTGGCTGGACATGGGTTGGTGTTGTGGCTTCAGATGATGACAGCGGTAATGAAGAATCAAAGCTTCTGACACAATATCTGACTAGCAAAAGAATCTGCGTTGCCTACACTATAAAAATAAAGTATATTCCATTAAAATACAAAAATAAAATGGATCAAACAACAAGTGACATTATTAGAAGCTCATCTGCTCAGGTTGTAATTCTTTGTGGGACGTATTCACCACATTTTGAAGATTTTTTAAGAGATTTCAGCAGTGTACTCAGAGATAAAACTTTGCTTTTGGGGCCAAGTTTTTCCTTAATCACGCATCTTCTGGAATATCAAAAGGAAATATTTAATGGAAGTTTGGCTCTGAATCCTTCTTCTCTGCCCCTCCCGGACATGACCAGTTTCTATGAGAGTTTCCAGACCGAAAGTCACCCAGAAGACAGGTTACTGGGACATATCTGGTTGAGAATTCAGAATTGTTTATTAAAAAATAATAGAATTAATGTAATATATAGTTGGATATATAAGTGCTCACTGCGCAACTGTTCTGAGAAGAATCTTTTAACGCATATTAGTAGTTTCCACAGTCTCGGTCTAACTGATCGGGTTTATAAAGCAGTTTATTCCTTGGCTCAGGCTTTACATAACATCCAACTGTCTCTGGGTACACAGCCTCATGAGAAGATCACTTCAGTCTCTAGCTATAGACATCAGGTAAATATTATATTACAACTCCAATCAGATTGTTAGTATATGTAACACACTTATATAGCTCCTGAAGGCTTACCCTAGGGTGTCCTCAATCATTTTAAAATAATGTCTTTATTAATTTAAAGTAAGTGTAAACATGTGTATTATTTAAGTGGTAAAGTTCACTGCATCTCCATTGTGTTTTAATGTGCCCAATTCAAGTCTTAGTTACTAATAGAGATCAATTAAAGCCTAACATACCTTTAATAGCACGATAGATAGATAGATAGATAGATAGATAGATAGATAGATAGATAGATAGATAGATAGATTCACGGGTGCTGCGAAAGGACGTGGCCTAGCGGCCATGTGGGGTAGACTGTCATGGAGGATGATGCATGGATGGAGCATTGTATACTGCTGTTGCTATTAGATTTGTTCCTGCAATATAAAATTACTATATTAATGTGTTAAAGAAGTAAATTATAAATTACTTAAAAATATCAAAAACAGGACTTGTTACAGACAATAACAATGCAATTCCTTAATGTAGATTTATTTTATTTTTATTATTTTTAAATTTACATGATAAACTTCCTGATTTCACAAAGAATGTTAATGGACGTCTTAGATATTTTGGCATTCAGATAGTACGACCATATTATCAGTATTATCATTACACATATTTTTTTTTAATATCATATTAATTAGCTATTTACAATTTTAAACAGTACTTCAACTTCTGCCGCATTACAGTCTAATTCCCTAACACACACTCACAGTGGGGGCTGGAGCAGAGCTTGAATGGGACGAAGCTTATTTGTCACGTTTTCGGGCTCCAAAATGTTGGGAGATGCTAATATACCCCACATGTATTACGCATATTGGAAACCCCCCTTTCAAAATCCTGCGCTTGCCACTGAGATAGATAGATAGATAGATAGATAGATAGATAGATAGATAGATAGATAGATAGATAGATAGATAGATAGATAGATGGATGGATGGATGGATGGATGGACGGATGGACGGATGGACGGACGGATGTAAAATGGGGACTGTGCAGAAGTCATGATAGTATGTTGCAGCTGAAGCCAGCCCTTACTGTGCTATTTACATATCAGAATATTTACCAGGATACAATTCTTGATCCAGAGGATCCAGATTCAGATCTGCTCCTATGAGACCTTTACATTAATGACAACATTGTACAGTTAGCTTGACACATTTTATTGTTAGGTATCTGGTTAGTCTTTATCTTAAAAAAAATATCCACTGTTATGTCAAAATCCTCTGTCTGTGAAATACACTATTTGTTATGGTACCCCGGGTTTACCCCGACAGGGAAACAGAGTGACCAAAAGGTAAGAGAGAGAAAGCCAAGCAACTCACCAGATTGTAGAGCCTGATGTCAGACCGAGTGTTCGCTAGAGCCTCTGATGGTGGGGATAGACTGGAGCTGATAGGAACCCGTCAGGATACGCCCCTTAGAGATACTCGGAAGACGAAATGGGACAGAGGGGAATGGATTAGAGAAAGCAGGTTAGTAGCAAAAGTAGTACCAGAAGGGACTGGACTGTGACAAAGGAACAAGGAACAAAGATCAGACGAAACCGGGCAGACTGAACAGAACAGACTAACAAGACAAAACTGGGTCACTCACACTCACACAAGCAGGAAATCCCCAAGGGCATACAGAAATAGGCACTTCAGGAAGAGGTAGGGTTAACACACAGAGGCTATGAACAACAAGGGCAAGAGAAGGATGGCAGACAAAAGGATCCAAAAGGCAGGAGCTAGGCAGGATAACAATGGGACACTCAAGAGTGATATAGAGCACTAGGCAGAAGAAATAAAGAGTCAAGATAAAGAGTGAAGCACGGGGAGCAGACACTATAACCGGCGAGGAGGAAGTGACAAGCAAGGGATTATATATGGAGACTAACCAATAGGAGGGCAGCAACAAGTGGCTCCTTCTGAATTATGACCCCCTCGCCTACATACTGCGCCACAGCGTGAGTGGGGAGTGTATTCTGGCTGCCTAGCAACCAGAAAAGCAGAGCACGCAGAGGGAAGCGGCTGCGGGGCATGTGCGATGTGCACATGGCTAATCTGCATGCCGTCATGCCCCCGTGACGGCACGCAGTCAGCGACGACGGAGGCTGGCGCCGGAGAGATCGTGGAGTGGGTAGGTCTGTTGCACGCTGGATATCGGCATGTAATAGTACCTTCCCCCTTGATGAGGGGTTTTGAGACCCCTAGGTCTGGGTTTCAACGGAAACTTCTCATGGAATTTTTTGAGAATATTATTAGCGTGAACGTTTCTTGCTGGAACTTATTCTCTTTCTTCAGGGCCATACCCTTTCCAATGAATGAGATATTGGACCTGCCCACGAAACCATCTAGAGTCTAGGATTTCTTCGATTTAAAATTCTTCAGAGCCATTGATGATAAAAGGAGGAGGCCTAGAGTTGGGAGGCCCGGGAATTCTGGGATCTCTCTTTACAGGTTTGAGGAGAGAATCATGAAAGGTGGAAGGGATTCTCAAGGTCCGAGGTAATTTTAATCTAGACGCCACCGGATTGACTCTTTTTATAATGACAAAGGTACCGATGAATCGTGGTTCCAGTTTCCTTGAGGGTTGTTGGATGCGGATATTTGTAGTGGATAGCCATACCCTGTCACCGACCTTGAATCTGCAAGTCTGACGATGACGATCGACCCTTGTCTTGGTTCGAAAGGCTGTACGTTGCAAGGAGCAGTTGACTTGAGTCCAGATGTTGCGAAGGTTCTTAGCAAATTGACGAGCAATGCCAGGGTGAGTTTGAAATAGAGAGCAGGAGCGAGGGTGATAACCCCAAACACAAAAGAAGGGAGACATCTTAGAAGAGCAATGAGTAGCATTATTATATACGAATTCCGCCCAAGGAAGATTCTGCACCCAATTATTCTGGAGTTTAGACACATAACACTGCAGATATTGTTCGAGTGACTGGTTAAATCTTTATGTTTGACCATTGGTCTGAGGGTGGTAGCCAGAGGACAAGCTCACCTTCATTTGGAGTAACGAACAGAATGCCCTCCAAAATTTTGCCACGAATTATGAGCCACGATCTGAAATGATGTCCAAAGGTAGGCCATGAAGTCTGACAATCTGGGACATGAAGATCTCCGCAAGAGTCTGGGCGGAAGGTAAACCACGTAGAAGAGTAAAATGTGCCATCATACTAAAGTGATCCACCACGACCCAGATAGTATTGCAATTCAGAGAAATAGGCAAGTCGATGATGAAGTCCATGGAGAGATGTGTCCATGGACGTTTAGGTGTGTGAAGAGGGTGAAGAGGACCAAACGGAGGAGCACGGGAAGTTTTATTGCAGGCACAGACTGTACAATTATTGATGAAGTTTTTGGACCAACCTGGCCACCAGACTGTACGAGATAAGAGTTCTTTGGTTTTTTGAACACCATGGTGCCCCGCAGTCTTGCACATATGACCTTCCATCAGAACAGCTTATCTGAAATTTTCTGGAACGAAGGGCCTGATCCAGAGCTACGACCGCAAGCGAGTGTACGCTCATCGTAAGCGAAAATTCGGGAAAAAATTCGCAACGCGCATGCCCAGTATGACAGCTTCCGGTCGCCTGGACGTCATGAGCGAATAGCGGTCGTATTGTGAGCTAATTTTTCGCTCGATGGGCGTGCGTTCAGTACGACGGTCGCCTGGGCGCCCGTTTTACTACAGGGAGGCGGGGATAGCCATTTAAATTGTACAGTATGGGCGTGCTAAGCCCGTACGCTCAGCGTATTTTGTGCGAAATTTCGTATGGCCGACGGTCGTACCCAGTGTAGGGTATAGGCGTCGTAAGCAGGTACTTTACTATGGGAGTGTTAGGGGCGTGTATGTTTATTCGCACGGTCGAACGTACGCATTCGCCCGCCGTGCGAATTTTCGTAGCGCTGGATCAGGCCCGAAGAGACGATTAGTGGGTGTCTGAGGAGGAGCTTGATCTTGAACCTGAAGTAACTGAGTGTGCAGATCTTGAGTAAACCCAGCAATGATATTGACAATGATGGGTAAAGGAGAACTGGTGGGTGGATGTTCAGGTAAAAAAGAACGAGATAAGGCGTCAACCATAATATTCAGGGAGCCAGGATGAAAAGAAATGATGAAGTTGAAACGTATGAAAAAGAGTGACCATCGGGTTTGACGAGGAGACAAACGTTTAGCTGATTGGATATAAGCTAAATTCTTGTGATCCATAAGGACAGTAATCTGGTGTTGAGCTCCCTCCAGCCAGTGTCTCCATTCTTCAAAGGCAAGTTTGATAGCCAGAAGCTCCCTGTAACCAACATCATAATTTTTTTTTGCTGCCGAGGACTTTTTTGAGAAGAAGGCATATGGGTGCAACTTTTTAGAAACAGGATCTTCTTGTGATAACACTGCTCCAGCACCGACGTCAGAGGCATCAACCTTAATGATAAATGGATGGTCCGGATTGGGGTGACGGAGAACTGTGGCAGAAATGAAAGCTTTCTTCAATGAGGAAAACGAGAGTTCTGCTTTTTTGGTCCATTTACAGGGATCGGCAGGACCGAATATCCTTGAATAAAGCACCGGTAATAATTACCGAATCCCAAGAAGCGTTGAGTGGCTTTCAAATTTGACGGTTGGGCCAACTGCAGGATGGCTTTTACCTTGTCGGGGTCCATGGACAATCCTTCTGGGGTAATGACATAAAGAAATACCACTCTGGTGACTTCAATTTGACACTTCTCAATCTTGGCAAAGAGATTATTGTCTCTGAGCTTGGAGAGGACCAGACGAACGTGAAAACGATGTTCTTCAAGAGTGGATGAATAAATGAGGATGTCGTCAAGATAAACAACCACAAATCTGCCCAGGAATTCACATAGAACATCATTAATGAGGTCTTGGAACACAGCAGGAGCATTGCAGAGTCTGAATGGCATGACGAGGTACTCATAATGGCCAGATTGGGTGTTGAATGCTGTCTTCCACTCGTCACCCTTACGGATGCGCACCAAGTTGTAGGCCCCCCTCAAATTGATTTTAGTGTACACTGTAGCTTCTTTCAGGTCATCGAAGAGATCAGAGATCAGCGGGATAGGATAGGTGTATTTCACCGAAATTTTATTACGATCTCGATAGTCGATGCACGGTCGTAGAGAACCGTCCTTCTTAGCAATAAAAAAAAACCCAGCACCTACTGGCGATTTAGAGGGGCGAATAAACCCATTCTGGAGATTTTCCTTGATGTACTCATTCATGGCACTAGCCTCCGGACGGGAA
>WWET01000466.1:534206-553538 GCA_011038615.1 Limnodynastes dumerilii | reverse complement strand
TACATTGTGTAATGTGCTCTACTAATGCATTGTATACTGCTATTACCATTAGATCTGTTCCTTCAATATAAAACTACTATTTTACTGTGTGAAAGAAGTAACTTATAAACAGAACAGGTATTGTTACAGCCAAGAACCAAAGCAATTCCTTAATGTAGAGTTTTTATTATTTTAAAATCTATATTATAACGTCCTGCTTTCACAGAGAACCTTACTGGATGTCTTACATGTCCTGGCAGTCAGATAGTACGACCGTATTATCAGTATTGTCATTTTACATATGTTTTATATTTTAACAGTGCATCATATTAAGTAGCTCTTCACAATTTTACACACGTCAACCTCTGCCGCATTACAGTCTAATTCCCTAACAAACAAGCACACATACAAATACACGCTAGGGGTAATTTTTGCCTCGTGCAGTATGACATTGTGGGTGGGTCAGGAGAAGAGCTGCGGCACGGCAGAGCTTATTTTCCGCGTTTTCGGGCTCCAAAACGTTTGCAGCTATGATAATATACCTCACATGTATTACACGCATTGGAAACCCCCCTTTCAAAATCCTGCGTTTGCCACTGGGAGTGGGTGGCCAATCCATTGAATAATGCCATTAAGAGCCACGTTAATTCTCTCTGCTGAGGAGATAAATACACGGAGAAGAAATGAGCTGCAGGAGTATATGATTTACAACTAGATATAGATAAAACTAACTACCATGATCATTGTGTAATGGGGAGTAATGCATTCATACATGAGAACCGGTGTATTTATGGTTCTGTCTCTCCTCTATTAGGGTACTGTATTTGTGGAGCATTATGATCCATTTCCTAACAGTATGAGCCAGGAATTTCAGGTAAGTGAATCCCAATAGACATTGGGGTAGATCCAGAACTTCGCTTGCAATCCGTTTATTAGCGTAGCGTAATTACGCGTGCGTGCCTTCTATACACTCCCCTTGGCACACCCATTGCATGTACGTACTTTGACCGAGTTCCACTTTCCAAACCTACCTTAACGTTTGGCGTCCACGCGTACCGATGGTCAACACGGACTTACGCAGCTAAGCACACCCATACCGTACACTTTAAATGAAAACCCCCGCCTACATTGCGCATTTTAGACATACTTTTGGCACACGTAAAATTGGCACGCCCACATACAAAATCGCGATTTTATGTGTCCACCAGGCGTAAATTCGTACAGAAGCGTTGTTCTGGATCTGCCCCATTGTCACTTATTTCCTTCACAGAGGCTTCAATACCCTGGAAGATGCTCAGTAACAAAGGTTTAACAATCAGGTTCGTTCAGGGCCAGCGGCACATACCCACATTATACATCCACATATACATGTCCTGTAGCAGGGGGGCCACGGCCCTGTGTCTGAAGCTGGCAGGGTTAGCGCAGGTGACTGGGCCCTGGTTCAAAGGCTCTATGGGCAGTTCTGCCTATATGTCAGGGTTATCAGTGTCTCCCAAGTGGTGTCAGAGAAGAAACAAACTGTCTTCTATTTGATATCCCTGTAACATTCTTTCCTCACTAATATCGGATGATTTCATTGGACAAGTCTCCGTCCCGAAACTCCTGGACCCGCTGGACTACAACTCCCAGCAGCAGGACAAAGAGCAGAAGATTATTCTGCAGTGCGAGACAGGTAACCTCCATACAGCTGTATCCACACATCTGATGGGTCTGTACAGTCTACTTACAGGGGTCACAACTGGGCTACAATCACAACACGGAACACCAGGAAATTATTTATGATGGGGCTGTGCTGGAGGACCATGACTGAGGCCATATTCCAATAATAGCCCCATTACTGTAGACTTACAGTAACTGTAAAGAATGACACTTCTGTCACAATATATTCATATGTTTATATGGAAGAGATCCAGGCAAAGACAGAACAGCACAGCATTCAGAATGAGGCAATCCAGGGAATATAGGGTTAATCAGCTGTTGTAGTGTTATATAGTGTAGTAGGAGCACAAAGAAGATGATGTACAGAGCAGATCATGGGAGTTGTAGTCACACCAACCTAGGTGGAACATGATGGAGCATGATGGAACATAAGACAAGTTGTTGTTATGAATACGGAAGCCAAAATTAAAGAAAAGAGGTTTATTGAAGGTAACAGATTCCAGGTTATAAACGGGTGAGAATAAACAAATATCAGGCAAGGTAAATTGTATAGCAACAGCGGCTTGAACCAGATGCTAGGCAGGCTAGAGTGGAATGTAGCAGGCAGGTTAAACTGTATAGCAACAGCAGCTTGAACAAGAGGCTAGGCAGACAGGTCAGGGTTGCAGGTTTGCAGGAACAGAGGTAACGTACAGGTACTGCTGGGATCAGTGGTGCAGCAATGCAAGGTAGACAGGTCAGGTTTGCAGGATTGCAGGAGCAGAGATGCAGGTACTGCTGGGATCAGTGGTGCAGCGATGCAAGGTAGACAGGTCAGGTTTGCAGGATTACAGGAGCAGAGATACAGGTACTGCTGGGATCACAAACTGCAGGCAGGACAGACAGACAGACAGAGCCACTGGAGCAGCAAGCTAAAAGCTATGGATCAGAAAGCTGAAAGCTATGACCAGCAGAGAACGTTCCAGCAAGAGGCTATTTAAGGTTAACTCTCCCAATAGCTGTGGCAGACAGACACACCTACAGAGATGAATTACCCTGCAGCTGGGGGAAAACAGACACAGAAAAATAGCAAGGAATTACACACACTCTGCTAGGGTGAACCTGCAGAGTGTAACAGTTGTAGGAGACATCTGGGGTTAAGAACACAAATATTACAATCATTTTTTTTGGTGTTGAGTTTTTTTGGGTGAATTTTGTTATTTTTTAAGTTTTCTACAAAGGAAATACAGAAACTGAACTACAAACAACTGCATTGTCCAATTGTGACGGCATCTGATTGGCTGACTGAAAACAGTGCGCGTGATGCTGGGAGGATAAACAGGTGAGTACCGTCAGGGTTAGGGGAAGTCAGGTGTGTGGTGTCACATGTGCTCATACATATACAAGGAGATACCCCGTATAGATGTTTCCAGAATTTTTTTGTTTTAATTCGTGAAAATGTGACCACTTCAGTGGCAAACGCAGGATTTTGAAAGGGGGGTTTCCAATATGTGTTATACATGTGGGGTATATTAGCATATCTCCCAACATTTTGGAGCCCGAAAACGTGACAAATAAGCTCCGCCCCGTTCAAGCTCTGCTTCCGCCCCGCCCCCACTGTGAGCGTGTGCGTTAGGGAATTAGACTGTAATGCGGCAGAGGCTGAAGTACTGTTTAAAATTGTAAAGAGCTAATTAATTTGATGTTAAAAAAACATATGTAAAATGATAATACTGATAATATGGTCGTACTAGACTGCTAAAATATCTAAGATGTCCATTAACATTCTTCATGAAAGCAAGAAGTTTATCATGTAGATTTAATAATAATAAAAATAAAATAAAGCTACATTAAGGAATTGCGTTGTTATTGTCTGTAACAAGTCCTGTTTTTGATATTTTTAAGTAATTTGCAATTTACTTCTTTTACACATTAAAATAGTAACAAATAAAGCAACACAATGCTCAATCAAAACGACCTGCTTTCCGCCACGCTGGTCCCTAAGGGCCAGCCCACGCCACCATCAACTCAAACCAAATCACAACAAACACCACTAAACTATATCCTGCAAGAAAAAACAAAGACCCTCATCAGACATATGAACCCCATCCGGTCTATAAAGGTGACGAAGATCAAAGCGTATCCCAGGGTGATGAATAACCTTGCCTCCGAGCTGTAAAAGACAGACCTTAACCGACCTGTTAATTTTTCTACGGACCTTGTCTACAACAGCATCATTGCCAGGACAACGCCATATGCAACGCAGGATGATATCCGACAAAACCATCTTACCTCGGGCAACCAGCTTATGGCCAGTCGGTGATCCTCCTTGATGGTTCCACAGCCGGTATGCGGCCAATATCATTACCGCCCACATGTAAAAACTATAATATCGGGACGCTGCAGTGATAACATGTCTCTGGAAAGGCGCTCTAAAACTGCTGGCCACAGCATACCTCTCAAGCCTTTCCAAACCACCTCCCAATTCCTAGGAAAGGGCCAACCTGTAGATGTCACAAATTGTCCAGCCCAAAACACAAAAGAGTGCCCGACAAACCAAACAACCCGCCTCTGCGGTACAACAGCTGTGGGAAAGAAGGAACAGGTAATGAGCAATTGCAGAATTTGAACATGGCAAATAATGTATGATTCTAAATGAACTAAGGAGATAAGAGGAGTGCCGACGGATCCGGGTGAAGGTGAAAACCTACAGTTCACCAGGGCCCGACTATATAGACTATGGGGAATTAAAGGTGGGCCACCGGTAACCATAGGATAAAGCCCTTCACGCTCCATACACCTGGTGCAGTGGGCCAGTTACCAGGCTAATCTCGGGAACTATGTCCGTTCCATGGTGGGGGGGGGGAGGTAGACAAGGTGCAACTATTTAATAACTTAGCAAACATAAACCATAGCCAACGTAAGGATACCGGTCTCTTTGCCGTGACCCACATAGGTCATTCCTTTTCTTAGCATAGAGAAAAGTTCTGTGTAGCGCTGCCCCAGACCAATCGCTAGTGATAGATTCCAAAAATCTTTAGATTCTGAGATGAGATCCCCTCAACATATAGCAACAGATGCATAAGAAGATAAGATAAAAACAAGAGGTCAGTAAAAATGAACAATTTATTAATAAAAAAGACAAAAAATACAGAGGTGGTGTGAAAAGAAAGCAGGAGCTCTATACCTAAGGGGATGCATCCATTACACAGCAAGATTGAACTTAAAGTTAGTTGCATGGATACAATCTTGGTTACAGGATAGACAACAAAGGGTTGTAGTAAATGGAATCTCTTCTGGGGATGGTAAGGTAACCAGTGGAGTACCCCAGGGTTCTGTACTTGGACCAGTGCTATTTAATATCTTTATAGGAAATATTGCCTGTGGTACTGAGGGGAAAATATGCCTTTTTGCAGATGACACCAAGATATGTAACCGGGTAGACACGCCAGCAAACCCTACCCTAACTTTTCTGATCGTAACCGCAGGCGGCCGTAGGCTCCTTGCACAGTTACGACGCTTAGCACGCCCATACTGTACGAGTTAAATGCCTCACCCCACCCTCAGTGCCCATTTACGAAAATCATATGACAGACACGCCCCCTCGACCGTAGTTACGAAGGGGGCACGCTCAAGGCCCATACACGTAAGATGAGCGTAACATCTTCCCCGCACATGCGCAGTAAGTATAAAAGGCCGCTTTTACACTTACGACCATGGTAAAAACGCACACAAGCGTAGGTCTGGATCAGGCCCATTGACTATTTTTCATATTTATCCATAACTCCAATATACAGTGCATCCGGACAGTATTCACAGCGCTTCACTTTTTACACAGTTTGTTATGTTACAGCCTTATTCTAAAAAAGAATAAATTAATTTTTCCCTCAAAATTCTACACACAATAACCCATAATGACAATGTGAAAAAGTTTTTGGGAGATTTTTGCAAATTTACTAAAAATAAAAAAAACAAGAAATCACGTGTACATAAGTATTCACAGCCTTTGCTCAGCACTTTGTTGATGCACTTTTGGTAGCAGTTACAGCCTCAAGTCTTTTTGAATATGATGCCACAAGCTTGGCACACCTATCTTTGGGCAGTTTCACCCACTCTTTGCAGCATCTCTCAAGCTCCATCGGGTTGGATGGGAAGCGTCGGTGCACAGTCATTTTCAGATGTTCAATAGGATTCAAGTCTGGGCTCTGGCTGGGCCACTCAAAGACATTTACAGAGTTGTCCTAAAGCCACTCCTTTGATATCTTAACTATATGCTTAGGGTCGGGCCAGTTTTTCTTCAGTTTGTGCCTTTGCTGCTCTGATAGCCTTTTTAGCCTCCTTCTGCTTTGTAAAATACACCTCCCTGTCATCATTACTCTGAGATTGCTTATAATTCCGACAGGCCATCTTTTTTGCTTTCACTGTAGTTGCTATCTCTTTTGTAAACCACATTGGCTTTCTTTTTCTGGGGTTTTTTCTAACCATTCTTATACAAAGGTCTGTTGCTGTTAATAATGCATTTTTTAAATTTCCCCACTGCTCCTGTACTCCTTTTATGTGCCTCCACTCTGTCAAAGAATCACTTACACATTTCCCCATTTCTACAAAATCTGCCTTCCTAAAGTCTAGCACCCTCGTTTTCGTGTGGCACACTTCTCTCCCAGTCATTATACTAAACCATACTGCTTGATGATCATTGGATCCTAGGTTCTCACCCTGCTGCATAGATGGTTGTCCTTCTGGATGGTTCTCCTCTCTCCACAGAGGAATGCTGTAGCTCTGACAGCTCTTGATCACCTCCCTGACTGGGGACCTTCTCCCCCGATCGTTCAGTTTAGATGGCCGGCCAGCTCTAGGAAGGGTCCTGGTGGTTCTGAACTTCTTCCATTTACTTCTTCCATTTAATGTCTAATCAGAGCTTTTTTTCTCCTTCATGTGTTACAGGCAGAGAGTGAAAAAATCACCTCAAGAAGAAACTTGGGATATTAACATCAAAACGAAGAGCAGATTCCCAAGTATTATAAAGAGAGACCAGAAAATCTCTCCACAGAAGCCGGTTCCAGAATCCACCAAGTTTACACGTCCAAGACATCATGACTGGCTACATACAGGGGCGGCCCTAGGTCTACAAACCTAGAATGTTTGGAGTGACATCCACCATTCATTTTTGAAGGTTAATAAAAAATATTTTACACAAGAGAATAGAAATAATTTATTTAAAAGGAGAAATAAACACAAAAGCCTAAAAATTATTAGTGAAATATTACAAAATAATTTTCGAAGCATGCAATTATGCTACACATGCCCCAATAAAACTGCTCCATTTCTGTCACAACCCTGACCTCACATGTGGCCTTTGTGACTTCTCTGGAACACAAGGGGTTAATCACAACAGTCACCTGGTCTGTTCTACAATGACTAATGTCCCTTGTTCGCCCCATGTATGACTTATTACCAATAAGCTGCCACCACCAAGACTATTCTCAGGAGGTCTTAGGTTCTCCTTTACATAAATCTAACACAATTATACTTTATTAGAATGATCATAAACTCAGAATGCTCCTTTCTGTTACCACTATGTAGCGTTTAATAACCAAGCTGGTCTGACACGAGACTACGTAAGAACACAGAGATATGAGGCTGGATCCAGACCTTGTTAAGTGCATGAACTTATTTACTCAAGGCTAAACCATGTTGATTTCAGGGGGAGCCAAGTTAATTGTATACTTTGCACGCAGGGATATATCTTTAAATTGCTTACTGCACACAGATACTGACCAGCTTTACTATTACACTGTTATGTAGACTTGGGATAGGAAACATCACCTCTCTACACTAATACTATTTGCAACAGATGAAATATGAAATCAACATGGTTTAGCCCAGGAGTAACTAAGTTCATGCACTTAACAAGGTCTGGATCCAGCCCATGAACTTATTAATAGATATTTAATATGATAACAATCACAATGCAAATTTACAAAGGAATAACCTCTCAACACTAATACTGTTTGCAACAGATGAAATATGAAATCAACATGGTTTAGCCCAGGAGTAACTAAGTTCATGCACTTAACAAGGTCTGGATCCAGCCCATGAACTTATTAATAGATATTTAAAATGATAAGAATCACAATGCAAATTTGCAAAGGAATAACAACATGGACATAAAACATGCAAAACAGTTTCTTATCAAATAAAAAGGTGAAAATACAGAAAGCACTTACACAAAGAAACCTTCCAGGTCGGGACAGACCAGAAATAGAGGACTTCTCCTTCCTTATAAGATCCCATAAAGTCAACTAAGGGTATGTAACTGGGCTACACCTTTAAAACCAAAAAATGCTCAACTCCAATAGTCCCTATGTTTGAAAAAAGAGACAGATCTGGCTTTTACAACCCCCCTTCCCCAATATCCTGATGGCCATTTATGCTAGATATTTTCCTCTGCCAGTATATGAATACATGCACAAAGAGCTCCAGATCTGGCCATAAAACAGATAACAGAACTAGGCCCAGTACACGGATTGGCTGGAGGGATCATATGTGGCTGCTGGAAATCACATGACAGGAGGCAAGATGGCAACGTCCATGCACAAGAGAATAGTGCTATGCTGCATACATGCTGCAATGGACGCTGTGCAGAAGGATACCACTATTGGGAGTGGCACCTCTGGAGGGCTGGAGAGAAGTCCAGACATGGGAGAGCCGCTGACAGACGACTCCTGGTCAGGTAAGTGCAGCGGTTTCTCTTGCTGAGCGTGATATCACCCCCTCCTTTAAATATGGCCTCTGGACACCTAAGTCACTGCCAGAAAAGGTTGTGATGGCAGATTCACTTCATATGTTTAAGAAAGGATTAGATACATTTTTAGCAGAAAAGGACATCCAAGGTTACCAGGACCGCTAATTTAAATAAAGGACAGTAGTGGAGCCAGGAAGAAATGTATTTATTTATTTATTTATTTATAATGATTGCAACAGTTTGGAGGTTGATTCATATGGATTAACTTCAAATATAAAGATAGGGATCGCAACAGATCCAAAATAGTAAGTCGTGCCTTGAAAGGATGTTTAGCTAGAAATCTTCTGATGAGTCTTGGAGCTTTAACATCAGAAGCGCAGATCCATGCACATTCCTCAGGACCGAACCCCTTCCAATCCACCAGATACTGAATGTGACCGTGGCGGATACGAGCATCCACAATCTCTTTAACTTCATACTCGTACTCGGAAGTGCCAGCGATCTTGGATAGTTTTTTAATAGGATCCGGAGATACAGAGGAAGGTCTAGCTTGTAAGCTACAGGATTGACAACCTTTTCTTTTCTGAAGGAGCCAATGAATCTGGGTGCAAATTTCATCAAGGGTACTCAACAAAGGTACCGCATGTCTCTTATGATCTGCTTAGATCTTGTAATGTTGGGATGCTTTCAACAAAGAGGACCTCACCTTCTTCCATGACTCAGCAAAGTTCTTCAGGGCAGAATCGGAGGCAGTAAACTTGAAATGCAGGGAGAGCTGAAAATGGGGGTACCTTTGGATGGTGTCCACTACCTTGAACGGAGTGGTATCCAGGGATTCATGGTAGTGGTTGTTGTGCGCGAATTCTGCCCATAGCAGCAGGTCAACCCAATTGTCTTGGAAGATGGCAACATAAAGAGGGATGAAAGTTTCTAGATCTTGATTGACCCTCTCTGTCTGCCCGTTGGTTTGAGGGTGGTACGCAGATGAGAATTTCAGTTTGATTTTGTGTTGCGCGCAGATGGAGCAGGCATTAACAAAATCTATGGTGTCTTGAAACAGAGTTGGCCACCAATAGTTCTGACTTAACAGAGCTTAGGTCTTCTAGACACACACGTGGCCGGAAAACTTTGAGGTGTGAGCCCACTGCTAATGTTGGGATGCTTTCAACAAAGAGGACCTCACCTTCTTCCATGACTCAGCAAAGTTCTTCAGGGCAGAATCGGTGGCAGTAAACTTGAGATGCAGGGAGAGCTGAAAATGGGGGTACCTTTGGATGGTGTCCACTACCTTGAACGGAGTGGTATCCAGGGATTCATGGTAGTGGTTTTTGTGCGCGAATTCTGCCCATAGCCGCAGGTTAACCCAATTGTCTTGGAAGATGGCAACATAAAGACGGATGAAAGTTTCTAGATCTTGATTGACCCTCTCTGTCTGCCCGTTTGTTTGAGGATGGTACCCAGATGAGAATTTCAGTTTGACCTCAAGGATTGGACCCCACGGTCTGAAATGATCTCTTCAGGACACCCATGAAGCCGGAAGATGTGCTGGACAAAGAGTCTGGACAGAACTGGAGCGGAGGGCAAACCCGAGAGTGGGCCATCTTAGAAAATCTGTCCACTACGACCTAGATGGTGTTGTATTTATCGCAGAGTGAAAAATTTGTCACAAAATCCATCGAAAGATGGGTCCAAGGAGCCTTGTGAAAGGAGAGGGGTTGCAGTGGTCCCAGAGGTGCTCTGCGGGAGATTTTGTGTTGCGCGCAGATGGAGCAGGCATTAACAAAATCTGTGGTGTCTTGAAACAGAGTTGGCCACCAATAGTTCTGACTGAACAGAGCTTGGGTCTTCTTGACACACACGTGGCCGGAAAACTTTGAGGTGCTGAATCTTCCTTTCAGAGAGTCTGAGGAACAAAAGTTTTACCGGACGGTGGAGGCTTGGTAAGTTGGGTGGTGGCAACCTGGATTGGATTCAAAATTAACTGGTGTTTCTCTTCTTCAGGGTCTTTAGAGGAGAAGGAGCAAGAAAATGCATCAGCCTTGTGGTTTTTGGAACCTGGATGAAACTGAAGTACAAAGTTAAAGCGGGAAAAGAACAATGACCATCTGGCTTGGCGTGGATTAAGGCGACGAGCAGTCTGGAGATATAGTAGAATTTTATGTTGATGTTGAGCATCAAAGAAAGTGTATGGTGAGAAATAGTCCCTCCAGGAATGTGGCTGCCATCTACCACAGTGAGATACATTGGGGCTGGAAGAAGCTCTACCTGAATTTCCAATTCTTTCAAATCAGGAAACAATAAAGTTCTCTGCGGCCCCAGAATCCAGGAGGCCAAGAAGCTCGGTTCGTCAAACCCCTTGAATAAGAGTCAGAGGTATGAGGCAGTCTCGGTGCTTTGAGGAGCAGATAGGTACTCCTGAACTGACCTCCTCAGAGTCAGGAATGAGCGCTTCCCGGACGTTTGGAGCACTGGAGTCGCGTATATCCGGTATCGGCGCAATAGAAGCAAAGATTGTCTTTGATTCTCCGTTGTTTCTCCTAAGCAGTAAGTCGTAATCTCCCTAGCTGCATGGGTTCCTCAGTCGAGGCAACGGGAGACTTGGAATGAGAAGAGATAAGAAGTCTTGGACGTGATGCCTCTTTTCTCTTAGATCTTCTCTCCCTTGGCGGATGTCGATCCGTATGCAGGTGGGAATGAAGGAATCAAGGGTGGTGGGCGTATCACTGAATAGCAAGCCATCTTTGATTTGTTCCGATAGACCCTTTTGGAAAAGTGACATGGGAGCCTCCTCGTTCCAGGAAAGTTCAGAGGAAAGGGTACGAAATTGAATGACATATTCTTCAACCATCAGTCAGGTCCTTCTGGCAGAGTCGGAGAATGCCTGAAGCCACAGAAGCCGCGCGACCATGCTCATTGAAATTAGTCTGAAATTTTCTTAGAAAGTCTGAGAGGGTAGAGAGAATCGGGCTTCTCCAATAGAAAAGTCCAGTCCAGCAAATCATGAGCTATCATGATTTGCTGGAAAGTCTCCATCTGGTTGCTAATTTGATGCAAGCAGGTCACTACTTGGCCCATAATTGTTTCCTGTTGTTGTATCCTCTTTGTTAGGTTATAGACAGAGGGAGCCCCCTGGGTATGTTTGGGATCAGTGGCGGGTTCCGAGGGGCGTGTAGGATGACTGGCACCATAGTGGAAGCTGGGAGGCAGGAGGTAGTGCTTGTGCATAGGAAGTAGGTGGAACTAGGTGAACCAGGATGGCACAGTAGACTACTGGACTGGACTAGATTGCTCCAGAGACTGAACTGGACAGTGGACTGCTGGACTGGATTGGATTGCTCCAAAGACTGGACTGGACAGCGGACTGCTGGACTGGACTGGATTGCTCCAGAGACTGGACTGGACAGTGGACTGCTTGACTGAACTGGATTGCTCCAGAGACTGGACTGGACAGTGGACTGCTGGACAGCAGGCAGGCTGGTAGCAGTAGTGCAGGTAAGCTGGAAACTGTAATGCAGGTAAGCTCGTAGCTGTAGTGCAGGTAAGCTGGTAACTGTAGTGCAGGTAAGCTGGCAGCTGTAGTGCAACCTGGTAAGCAGGCTTGATTAGAGAAGCAGCTGAGCTTGGAAAAAATGGAATTAGATGTACATGAAAACCCAGAATAAAACACTGTATTTCAAATCACCAATGAGAGAGCAGCTTCCTTCCTATAGTGCCTCCAAACGCGTTTCAACAATAATATAGAATGATTAAATCCCAGCGCACAAATAATTAGTATATGGTGGAAGAGAGCTGCAATTGCACAAATAAAATATACAACCCCAAATTGTATACAAATTTACAGATAAATTGGGTCACTTGAAGTAACCTGTGCTGTGCTCATCAACCTGTATACCTCTTTATCACACTGTAAGTCCGTATTCAAAGCACAGTTCAGTAATATGGAGGGATGCAGTACAGAAAGTTTATGAGCCTTGGGTCTGTTAATGATGGCCCCGTTATTATTGCAGAGTCAATCTCATAAGTGGCTGCTCCGTATTCTGTGTATATTGTAACGGAGAATAACACTCACCACCTTTTCAAAGCAGCGATGCTTCCGAACAGCGCTGTCCTTAATGATGTTTTGTTGTTTAAATGTCCGCAATGGTGAGTTCTGTTGCTGTACGTAGAGAGTTGTGTCTGCCTGTATCTCTGTGGTATTGCCCTAGTTTTCCTCTCTCTTTGCTTCGATCTGGCTGGCGGGATCCTTAACCTCAGTTCCGGGCCGTCAGCAGGAGGATGAAGATCAAAGGAGTATCAGCTGGGCAGTGTAAACAGATGAAAAAGAGACAGAGCGCCAACTCTTGTGCAGATAAACACTCGACAATTGCCGCAATTAAACTGTATGTGCAAATATACTCACATTAAATGAAGACATTGGCCCTGATTCAGAACAATGCATCGGAGCGAATTTAAGTGGTGGAGACGTAAAATCGCCTATTTCTAAGTACTGCGCATGCGCACCATAGAAAATACGCTCATTAGCGTAGCGTCATTGTGAACGTATGGGCCATTCACGTATTTGGCACGTAAATACTTATGTGTGGGCGTGCCAATTTTACGTGAGTCAACAATACGTTCGAATTAACGTGAAGTAGGTGGAGGTTTGTATGTAAAGTGTACAGTATGGGCGTGCTAAGCGGCGTACGTTCACGTAGTCTATACGTCCATTAGCGGACGTACGCTGTTACGCGAAAAAAAAGTTAACGTAGGGTTTGCGAAGCGGAACTCAGTGAATTACGTACATTCAAGCGGTGTGCCTACGGGAGTGTATAGAACATGTGCGAAAATACGTTACGCAAGGAAACGTATTGCACACGTAGTTCTGGATCGACCCCATTGTTTCAAATGTAACATAGCGTTTTATTGAATAGAATCAATTAATGTCACCAACGCGTTTCGTCTGTACATCAGACTTCCTCCGGGTGTAATATGGTGAATAACAAAGGGTCTATTTATAGATGGTGGGTGGTGCTTCAGAAAATAAAAAACTTTTTTTCATGATTTGTCATTTGTTATGCAACATGTAAAAAACATAAATACAGTAAGAAAAGGTGCAAATAGAATGCAGAACAGTAAATTATCATGTATATCACACTAATGCTATCGCAAGTTGTTAATCCCTTTATTTTATATGTGCCATTTGGTCCATTAAAGTCAGTTATAGGTTGTGTACTTTTTTTGTTGGTAGTTTTACAGGCTTTAAAGTGCCCGCAATGAAAAAAACCTTCTTTGCTTTTCATGAGCCAGTTTTTAGAATTGTCTTTTTCTTCCTTAAGTTTGCTTTTGACAAGTTTACTTTTTAAGTTAGGGGCTCTTCTGTAGATGACCTGTGGTTTTTCTGGTAGGAGATCTTTTAGAACAGCATCTTCCAGACTAGTATAAATAGAAACATTTCGGTGAATGCATTTTTCGAATTTTAGCAATTCGGAGAAAATTCGCATTCGCAAAAGAAAATTCGCAATTCGAATTTTCGAAATTGGGATTTTCTAACCGGGGACCCACACCCTTCAGTTAGAATGTGCCAATGTTTTTTTATTATTTTTTTTATTGCATTTGCTGAATTGAAGTACTCTGTGATGAATGGTATTTTTAGAGTTGATATTTCGTCTCCACCAATTTCACCAGTAGTACATATTCTGAGATCTCAAGTAACAGAACACATAGACTTTAATGGACCAAATAGCACATATAAAATAAAGGGATTAACAACTTGCGATAGCAATAATGTGATATACATGATAATATGCCCGTGTGGCCTTAAATATGTAGGGAGAACCACACGCAAGATTAAGGTGCGAATTCAAGAGCACATCAGGAATTTAAAGGGAGAAGAAATGCACAATTTGTCCAACCACTACAAGAAAATTCATGACCAAAATCCTGAAAATTTAGAATTTCATGTAATAGAAAAAATTGTGAAAAACTGGAGAGGAGGAGACTTAAACAAAACTTTAAATAAAGCCGAAAGCCGGTGGATATTTGATTTTAAAACATTACATCCTAACGAATTAAATGTTGATTTTGAACTGGCATCATTTCTTTAATTTGATCAGTTAAAAAATAAAAATAAATCCATCCAATCACTTCCACACTGCATTTAAACTTCTTTAATCTGTTAAAACAAAAATTTTTCATACAAATTATTGTTTTAATGTATTTTACTGCTCTGCAATCTATTTGCACCTTTTCTTACTGCATTTATGTTTTTTACATGTTGCATAACAAATGACAAATCATGAAAAAAATTTATAAAGCACCGCCCACCATCTATAAATAGACCCTTTTTGTTATTCACCATATTACAACCTGAGGAAGTCTGATGTACAGACGAAACGCGTTAATTGATTTTATTCAATAAAACGCTATGTGACATTTGAAACAATGTCTTCGTTTAATGTGAGTATATTTCCACATACAGTTTAATCGCGGCAATTGTCGAGTGTTTATCTGCATCAGAGTTGGCGCTCTGTCTCTTTTTCATCGGTTTACACTGCCCAGCCGATACTCCTTTGATCTTCATCCTCCCGCTGACGGCCCGAGACTGAGGTTAAGGATCCCGCCAGCCAGACCGAAGCAAAGAGAGAGGAAAACTAGGGCAATACCACAGAGATACAGGCAGACACAACTCTCTACGTACAGCAACAGAACTCACCATTACGGACATTTAAAAAACAAAACATCATTAAGGACAGCGCTGTTCGGAAGCATCACTGCTTTGAAAAGGTGGTGAGTGTTATTCTCCATTACAATATACACAGAACACGGAGCAGTCACTTATGAGATTGACTCTGCATTAATAACGGGCCATCATTAACAGACCCAAGGCTCATAAACTTTCTGTACTGCATCCCTCCATATTACTGAACTGTGCTTTGAATACGGACTTACAGTGTGATAAAGAGGTATACAGGTTGATGAGCGCAGCACAAACAGGTTAGAGAAGCAGCTGAGCTTGGAAAATCAGGCTTGATACTGCTTAGAGAACTGACCTCTCTAGCAAGGGATTCAGGAAGCAAGTAACAAGTAAACACACAAGAGAACCAGGCACCTTGAGAGACCAAGTTGTTCTGGCACTGAGGGATCAGTGCACAGGGTTTAAATAGCCTGCCCAGTGCACGGATTGGCTGGAGTCATGTGTGCTACAGAGGTAGTATCTGAGTGGCTGCTGGGAATCACATGACAAGAGGCAAGATGGCAACGTCCATGCACCAGAGGATAGTGGTGCAGGTGCCCAATTCCTAGACACTATGCTGCAATGGACACTGTGCAGAAGGCAACCACTATTGGGAATGGCACCTCTGAAGGGCAGGAGAGCGGGCATGATGTGGAAGAGCCACTGACAGATGGCTCCTGGTCAGGTAAGTGCGGCAGTGCCTGCCGCTGAGAGTGACACATATACCTTTATAACATGGATAATAAATCTCTTTATTCCTCTTTTATTGTGCTGACATTTTACCTCAAAAAAGGGCTCTGGAAGCACATAATGTAGAATACTGAGGGGGGCTGAAGGCACATTGTTGGGACTGGAGTTACATAATGAGGATTACTGAGGGGGGTTGGAGGCACATGATGTGGAATACTGAGGGGGGCTGGAGGCATATAATGGGGAATACTGAGAGGGATGGAGGCACATGAGGGTGGCTGGTGGCACATCCAAGGGCCCACAGCTGTCATCTCTGCATCGTCGAAGCTTCCCACCGGGTTACCTGCGATATCATCAGAGCCAAAGCATATTTTTTGCACCTGGGGCCACAGCTCGCTAGTTCCGCCTCTGACTTTAATGATAAATTGTTAAACAGGTAGGCGCAAATTTAAAGGGGGGCGCCGAACACTCTAGCATCGGCCCTGTTTATAACATAAGCATTGTGAGGCATAAGTGCTAACCACCTGATCCACCGTGCTGCCATATTTCCAACAATCCACAGCAAGCCATAGATATCACCACCAATGCAATGTAAAGGGGAAAGAATTAAAAGCCTGGGCCATATGAATCTGTACAAAGCCCCCTAATTCATCTTTATCTTTATTATGCTTTCACATACCTGCAATAACTCCATGCCAGAGTCCATTGTTGTCTTCAAAGTTCAAAAGCAATCCAAATAAATATATAGAGAATATATATCTATTAAATCTCCTATAAAATAAAAAGGTTACATTTAAACTCCTGTAAAGAAACGGAAAATAAAAAAACTCTTTTTGGTATGTATTAAAATTTTCATCTGTGTCCTCTTGGGTCTTTAGAATGCACTACACAGCTCTCTTGTATGTAAGCAAGAACCTTCGTTTATGTCAGTATTGTGCTGCTCAGAGCTTCTCTCCCAGCAGCTTTAAAAGGTTACAGTAGAATAATTTAAACACACAAGCTAAACATAAAAATATCCCAAATCTTAAAAAAAAAAAAAAAAAATCACCAAATCGTGTCAGGAGACATTATGGGTTTACCTTAAAATAATTCTATAATTCTATGTTTAAAAAGTGGAAACTTATGTTTTTGAATAGAAATTACCCCATATTACAAAGATGGTAATATGAGAGTTAATTAATGATATTTTACAAAAAGTGGTGAATATGGTAGATTACTCTCAGTTTATTAAAGGACAGTGATCCATGAGAAATATAAATTATTATATAAATGTTATTATACAAATTATTTCGTAGAAATAAATCCCTGTTTGAATAAACTACTGACACCTACCTGCTGCCGCCAATAATGTCCTTATTCCTCTGTAGCTGCTGTGCGGTACAATGACTTCAGTTGCTTAGCAACCCCTACGCTGGTACCGGAAGGATCAACGATCAACCTTCTAAGCAGCTATCACAGACCTCATAACATCATGATGTGGCTGAGAGCAGTAAAGTCCATAGGCTGGGATGTGTTATACATAGGGAGAGCATTGTCACCTTGCAGCCTTTTATGTCACTGTGTACTGGGGCTGATTTTTAGTCTTGGGTGCGCTGTAATGTTTACGCAGAAGGGGGATTATCTTTATCCAATACAAGTCTGTATTCCGATAGTTAACATTTCAAGTGAACAGTTCAAATAAATAGTGATGTGTTGGGTATCAGTGCTGCCATATAAACTATGGCAGAGATCTGATAATCCTGAGGACACCAGCTCTACCGAGACTCCCTATCAGCTGCACCACTCCAGACACTAATAATGGGCCAGATCCAGACCAACGTCTGTGTTATGAACTAGCAGTACAGTGGCCATTTACCCCAACGGAATTTCAACCAATGAATTGGATGAAGCACCGGATAGTGTAACTAAAAATATAGTGTAAACATTGACATTAGTCTCTATGTTCTCTTCCTTTTGTAGTTTGTGCTTGAAATAGTATCCAAACTTGGTTCAATATCCTGGATATACGAACGTAACACCTTAAATCCACATGACCTTTATGATAATAATGAGCAAAATGTGCAGCAATAAGCTACTATTTAGTCATTAAAAAAAATAAGTAAATAAGAAAAATTGATGAGCGCTATAAAAGACTAATGAGTATGCTGAGAGAAAACTATAAAATGATAATACTAAAAGAAAGATAGCATGCAATGGCTTCTGTTGATTGAAAATTCAAATACATTTATTGTACATAAGTTAGGTAAAAAATCTATAAAAATAGATAACCGGTGAGCAAAATAAAATACACAATGGCAACCCCACTAAATGGATCCCAGGGGGACAGCTGAGGAGGATACGGCGCAACTGTTCCTCTCCATCTAAGTTTGGATCACAGGCTTCCGATATGTTGGCTAATTTTAGGGACAGGGGTTATCCGGAGCCTCTCCTAACCAAAGCCCTGCATGAAGCAGGGTCTATCAATAGAGAGGATCTGTTAAGATCTCAACATGAGGACATTAAGGGTATGAGCGAGAATGTGGATATTAATACAAACAAAAATAAGAATAAAAATAAAAAGACTTTGAAGTTTGATAGAGAAAAGAACATTACTTTCGTTTCTAAATTTAATCATGCTGCAAGCAGTATTATGAGGACAATGAGGCATCATTTTAAGATGTTGAAATTGGACCCGATCCTTAAATCAGTTCTACCTGAATACCCAGCAGTTATATTTAAGAAGGCAAACAATCTTAAAACCATCTTAGCACCAAGCTTTTATGATAGTAAGAAGAATAAACTGATTGATATCCGTTCATCCGCTGAGAATTTTGTATTACCACCACCCAGTAAGGGATGTTTCAAGTGTGGAAAGAATAGGTGTCTAACCTGTAACTTTATATCCCACAGGGTAACACAATTTGAGTCTTTTGTAACTAAGAAGAAATTCTTGATTGATCACCATATTAATTGTAATAGTCAATATGTCATTTATATAGTGTCCTGTCCATGCGGCCTACAATATGTAGGTCGCACCACGCGTCAGCTTAGAGTACGATTCCTGGAACACAAACGGAATGTTCAGAAATCAAATGTTAACCATAGTATAGCACGGCACTTTGCCATTCACCATGGGAGTAATATCAACCACCTTTCTGTGTTGGGTATTGAATATGTCCCCCCCACAGCACGGGGAGGTGATAGGTTTAAAAAATTATGTATTAGAGAGGCCTTCTGGATACATACGTTGAATACGTTGTATCCAGAGGGCCTAAATTAATCCATTGATATGGATTTTGGTGATCATGGTTAATCATTATATATAGATTATGCCATTTTTTGTTTATATGATACTATTATTGGTGATATCAAACAGCTCATGCATTGTTTTTGGGTATCTTGTTTCTAAGGACATCTTGTCCTAATTTGCACAAATGTTTAATAGGTGAATTGCAGGGCTATTAATATATATCTCTGATGTTTTCCCTTATATACTTGAATTTGCACTCTGTCAATCGAGTAACGTCGACCACATTTCATAAAAATTATTTAGAATTCATGTAATCTGATTCAAATGTTATATATATAT
>WWET01000466.1:490224-506180 GCA_011038615.1 Limnodynastes dumerilii | reverse complement strand
GGTGTGTCCTGTGAATAGCTCCACCCATAGGTGTATCTAGCACCGCCAGGAAAACTATTTTACAATAAAAATGTCAGTATTTATTGATTATTACATTGTCAGTGAATACTTTCATTACTATCTTTATAGAAAAGCTAAAAGTGACGCTGCAGCTGATTAACAAGATTCTTTCATTACATCTTGGCCTCCATGAAATTGGTCACCTCCATAGACCTCAATGGATGAAATTAGAATCAGGGAGATTACCAAACACTTCAGGGAGTCAGGGATATCACCCAATCTTCAGGGAGTCTCCCTGATATTCAGGGAGAGTTGGCAACTATGATCTACCCCACTGTCCGTAATGGATCAAAACATAAAATATCAAATCCGACGCATAAAAGGCTATTGATAAAACATCAAAATAACATGAAATGCACCATGTTACAGCACAGTCCAAACTATATTTTTCAGCTATTTTGGAGCTGGTCAAAATTTTGTTAAACAAAATATAAAAATAAAAAAAACATTTCCATTCATTTGTAACGAAGCATATCTTTTTTTTTCTGTGAACTAATACCAACATCTATTATTCATGCTCCCTAGTGCATTTACTGGATTTGTAAGCAAAATAAGGCTAGAATGTTGAATACACAATTACTACACAGGTCAGAAGCCTTCCAGAAAGATAATTTTATAAAGTTTATATTGAAAATGTGTGAATTACATTTTGTTTTTCATATTTTATTCACATAAAATATTCCTAAAATCTAAAACCACGCTTTAAATATATAGATATACGTCTATAGTCACCGTTTTGGAGAGGTTACAATAGAACCATGAAAAGTATCTGACCATAATAATGATATTGTATTTTCTGGATGAGACTAATATATTGTTGTCATAGGTTTTTTTATGACCTCCAATTTGCAAGGTACAAGAGGAGAGGATGCAGGAGCCTAATGCCAATTTAAACTCCGCCCACTGCGGCATGATAAAACATATTGCAGCTTGGCCATAACTTCCTGTCTGATTACCAGCATTTGTGCTTTGGACGCCACTAGTCACCAAGGACTGGAGCCAGAATTACGTAATGTGAGCGTTTTCTGTACTGTTCGTTCGAAAGCCATCGGCATGACAATATAGCGTATTCAAGCACTTTTGGCTTCCGGTATAGATCTGGATTCTCAGGAATCGCCGGCCCCTTGGAAAATGGCCAGTGTGTAACTGAGAATTGTACTGAGAAGTGCTTACTGTGTGAGTTGCATGGTACGTCCCTCCTACCGGGCTGTATGCAGAGCTCCGGCCGCATTGCATTTGTGGCCGGGGTTTTCAGAAAAGTGTTACTGCGCATACCCGGTATTTTTGTATTGTAATCTACATTACTTCTTGCAACATAGATTGCGTATATGCGGTCTTAAAGACTGCGTATACGCAATCTACGTTGCAAGAAGTAACATAGATTACATTACAAAATTACTGCGCATGCGCAGTAGCACTTTTCTGAAAACTCCAGCCACAAAAATGCAATGCGGCCGGAGCTCTGCATACAGCCCGGTAGGAGGGACGTACCATGCAACTCACACGGTAAGCACTTATGTACAATTCTCAGTTACACACTGGCCATTTTCCAAGGGGCCGGCACATAAAATTTAAGGTAGGGTCCTGGGCACAGAAATTCTGTACATGCAAAGCGAGTGGTCTCTCTGAGTCAGATCCAGACCTACGTAAGCAAAAGATTTTACGCATCTTTTGCGCACGGCAGATGTTTCAACACGTAACACGGTAGTAACTACGTACAAAGGGGCATGCCAACATAACGCTAGCCGTAACTACAATCAAACTACGCACTGGAGGCGCGGTGAGGCATTTAAATCGTACAGTATGGGCGTGAGGAGGCACTTGCGTACGTGAAGCCTTTACATACGTCAGTAGTTACGCTTTGAAACGTTAAGGTAGCGTTTGGGAGGCGTAAAACAGCCAAAGTAAGTACGAGCGAGGGGAGTGCCTAGTAAATACGCTACGCAATGAAACGTAACTAGCGCTTAGGTCTGGATCCAGGCCTCTGTCTCATGAACGGCCCTTAGGATTGCACCATGATCCACTAATGGAACATCACTGCCACTGTGGACGGCGTTCCAGATGTGGTGGCAGCGGAGAAGCGCTAATGCTGCCTCGGGGTGCTTGTAGTTAGAAGTGGGAGAGAGGGGGAGGTATTTAGATTAGCCGGAGAGGGCGGGGGAGGTTTTCTCTTTGCGTTTTTTCCTTCTTAAGAAGAAAGATACACACATTGGGCCGGATCCAGAACTACGTCCATCTTCCATAGACGGACGTAATTCAATGAACAATAGCTACTGCGCATGCGTAGTCGCTATTGTACGTAATCTGCGTATCGTTTCGTCTTTTAGACCGCATATACGCAATATACGTATCGAAACGATATGCAGATTGCGTACAATAGCTACTACGCATGCGCAATAGCTACTGTTCATTGAATTACGTCTGTCTATGGAAGACAGACATTTAGCAATTAAACATCACTGTGAGGTTATATTCAGCCTCTCTGAGGACATCTGAGGTGACTGTGCAATCTCAGGGGAGCTAGTATTGTGACCATACTACGATGCCCTGATGATGAACCTTCAGACTATTGTTATTTTCATGCCATGATGTTGTATTCCCCGTATTTGCATCCCTTCCCGGGACTGTATAAACATGACCCATAGTAGTTGTATCATTATCTTTCTGGCTGAAATGTTGTAGCGAGGGCCCACACTCCTTTCCCATGACTCCAGGCCCCAAAATCATTTATGAGCCTTGTAGAGGGTTCTTGTGTGAATATCTGTGTCTTATAGAACCCGGCATCACATCATCTCATGACATCATCTTCCTGTGTATTCACATGCCATAAACTACAGAATTGTCATGTATAAAACATCGGGGTCAGGGCAAGAGAACAACACTGAGAGCATTTCATATTAACTCTACCCCATACAGCGGGCCTGATCCAGACCTACGCTTATGTGCGTAGCGTGTTTACACCGGTGTACCTACCATGCTCTCCCCTCGGTCATACTTACTCTTGCCTTCTTACACCCAGCAAACCGTACCCTAACTTTTATGATAGTAACCGCCGGCGTCCGTAAGTTCAATGCGTAATTACGACGCTTAGCACGCGCAAACTGTACGATTTACATGCCTCACCCCGCCCTTGGTGCGTATTTACGGATTTCGTATGGCAGACACGCCCACTGGACCGTATTTATGAAGGTGTTACGCTCAAGGCCCATACGCTCAGAATTTCGATGCGTAACATGACCGTAACATCTGCCCCTCGCATACGCATTAAGTACAAATGGCCGTTTTTTGTACGCTTACGCCCGTCGTAAAAACGCACTCGAGCGTAGGTCTGGATCAGGACCAATGATCTCATATAGGTCATGGATAGTCATCCCCTCTGTGGACTTAAACATGACCTGGGGCTGGTGCAAATGTTTTGATGTAAACATTGCGCTTATTTCCGTCTGCGTTCAGTTCTGGATTGGGTGGATTTGATTGGACACACCCTTACTGTACACTGACTACATGCCTCTTCCTCTTCTGTCCCACAACACATTCTTCAGAACGCAAGCGGGCAGTCACAACACCAGCGGCAAGCCAATGATTGCACATAGTTACTGAGCATGCTCAGGACAAAACTACACCATTGGCTGTATGTTCACCTCTGGATTTGACCCAGTAAGTTCTAGTGATTCTGTGGTTGGGATTATTATTTGCATAGTACATCCTTGATGTTATTTGTTGGACTTGTTTTGCCATTACTAGTGATGCACTAACAATCTCTTATTTTGTTATTCTGTTACACCTATTGGATGTTGGCCACTATAATGCTCTCTATATTGGGTGGTAGTCACTAAGATGCAGTCTAAATTAGGTGGTGGTCAGCAGGATGTCCTCTCTATTGGGTGGGGATCATTATGATGCTGTCTGTATTGTGTGATAGTGACTAGGATGCTCTTTACATTAGATGCTGGTCACTAGGATGTTGTATTGGGTGGAGGTCACTAGGATGTTGTCTGTATTGATTGGAATTCACTAAGAAGTTGTCTGTATTGAGTGGAGTTCACTAGGATGTTGTCTGTATTGAATAAAGGTCGCTGGGATGTTGTCTGTATTGGGTGTAGGTCACTAAGATGTTGTCTGTATTGGCGGTGGTCCCTAAGATGCTCTTTGCATTGCCTAGAGGACAAAATAAATGTCTTTATTGTACATATTTCACTGGAATTCTGAGGAAGTGCTACAGAATAGATTATTTATTTTTATATTTTTGACACAACACTTTTCTAGTGTTGAAAATGGTTATTTTTAACCCCCACCCACATAATATGTTCGCGCTGCTCGTTAGGGTTCTGTGTTCTGTTGTAGGAAGACTGGTTAGAACATCACATAATGGTGCAAATCACATATATTTTTCTGATGGTCCTGTCTATAGCTGAGTTTCATATATATTCCCTTGTAGAATTTTTCTTACAAGGCCACTTTACATTTCCAATTCTCCTCTGTAGCTATCATTTTCCCATCAGACTTCTAATATATCTACCACTGATTGTCCAAACTCCCCACTGCTGATGCTGATTTTCCCCTTCTTTGTCTCCCTTATCTATTATGCAATAACTTTTTAATCTTTATTATTTTCCAGTAATATATGCACTGTTTTGCCTGAACCCTCTGTAAATAAAATATAATGATAAAATAATAATAATGACAATATTATATCATGAGCATGTTCAGGCCGAACATGGATTCATTCTTGCAGAAGCATTTTCCCTGCTAAAATATGTAAAGTTCCAGAGAGACTCATAGCTGTGCCGTACAGCGTTTTCTTCTTCATTCTGCATCAAATAATTATGAAGAACAACAAGCATAATGTTAAGCAGGGTTTCTCTGGGAGGTGTTTCCATTTTACATGTTACCTCTCCAAGGCCCTGATAACCTGATTTCCATCACTCAGTTCCCCAAACTCTAAAATATGATCTAGATTTCATAGCAGGGTAATTGTCGTTCTTAGTAATTAAGGAGCAACAACAATGGTTTCAAATGTTCCTAAAAAGGTATCCAAGTTTAAAAGAACATCGACTTATTTTAAATGTTTTGTGCTACTTGAAACATTCAGCAATGTTTAGATAAGAAATGAAGACTGGATAGTAAAGTGCTTGTAAATAGGTTAGACTAATGTTAAGAAGTAGGTTGAAGAATTTGGTAACTTGTCTGAAGAGGGCCATGTGGCTCTTATCTGCCGTCACTTTCTATGTTCTATGTTTCTATGAGGTGAGTTTTAAGGGAGTGCTTAAAAGAGAGTAGAGGATAGTCTTAATGGGTGAGGAAGGTTATTCCAGAGAGAGGGTGCAGTCCAGGAGAAGTCTTGTAACTGGGAATCAGAGCATCTATTTAGTGTACAGGAGCTATAAATCCAGTGAAGATATAGATAGATAGATAGATAGATAGATAGATAGATAGATAATAGATAGATAGATAGATAGATAGATAGATAGATAGATAGATAGATAGATAGATAGATAAATTGGCCAAAGGCCATGGTGCACTCTCTAAATATTCTAAAAAGTCACAAGTATTCTGGTGAACCACAAATGTTATTCATAAAGCAAAAAATGGTCAGCTGGAGGATAACATCAGAACTCAGCAATAATAATTCCAGAAACTGTTAGGTACAAAATTAAATTTATTGCAGTAAGAGGAAAATTACCTCCATAAATATCAATTTAAAGTACAAAAAAGTGTAAAAACAGAAAAACAAATGTAACAAGTCTAATAAAAGCAGGTAGCAGCTCTCCACAAGGTATGATGATAGCAGCTTGAAAATTGAAACAATTATATCAATGAGTTCCCAGAGTTACTTTAAAGTGCAATAGCTTCAGATCCAACAATAAAAGTCCATAACATTGGTCTGGTAAAAACTCTATAATATAGCAGTTTCAATGGTGCCTTTTACATGTCATCCAACAGCTGTTTCAGCGCTGTCATCAGGGGTACATAGAAAAGGACTGCACTTTCACCAGAGTTTTTTTAAGCTAATTTTATTTTCTGATATATGTATAAGAATTATTTAATTTTAAGGGTTTAGTCTTATTCAACTCAGGGATCATTTATAAAAACTTACAATAGGGTGTTGTATTTTAGACATAAAATTTTTTATATCAGAGATGCAAAAATGTAACAGAATTTATTAAAATTAAAAACAGGCATTCCCCATCTCTTTTCTGCGGTTACAATACTCCACTCAACTGGTAAAAGCATTGAGCGAAATGCGTCTCAGTATGTTGTCTGTTGCCATGAGTCAATCACTAGTCATCGGTATTTAAGATTTACTATTTTCTGCCTGCAGCTTATGTTTTCTGGATCCATGGCCCTAAGTCAGTTTTTATTTTATTTCTTTGTTTTTGCCTTTTTGCAGTTTAGGGATAGTCTTAAGAGATAATGGACTGTGTTCAGAGATCCGTTTTTATAAAAGTGCGCAATTAAACGCACACACGTAACAAGCCAACACCCACGACACTCTCCTCTCCCAGCCATGAAAGCGTAGAATTACACCTCCATAGACCACTCTGTTCTTAACGTGTGTACTTAAGTGCGTATATGTTTACCATTTGTGCGATTTTTTAAACCGTGCTCTCAAGCGTTCATTTAAATGCCCCCCCCCCCACCAACTTTCATGTAAATTTTCACTTCCGTATTTCAACCCCGCTCATCTGTACATACAGTATGTCCCCGAGTGCGATTCACATGTCCGTGCCTAAAGCACTTATGTGCGTATATTCTATGTGACGTACGTAAATAAAGTTACTATGCATGTGCAGTTAAAACGTACCTTAAAATACGCTTACAACTCCACTTGAAAACGGATCTCTGAATCTGGTCCAATATACGTAGATATGATTTGTGCCTTGATTAATTTGTGGTAACCATCATTTCCATTATACATAACAGTGTGGTACCCTGGACTTTCATCTGGCTCTCTGGCAAGGGACCATAACTGTGAGTGCATCTGCATTGTGCTTGACGGTTATTCGTCTGTACACTACCTGCTGTACTTCTGTACCAATCACTTGTGTGTCTGGATAACTTTTACATATCCCACTATTTGTGGAAGGTTTTTATTGGTGTCTGGATTAGAACCAAAGTTCAAAATTTGCTAGGATGGAAGCTCCTTCTCTTTACTGACAACATAACAAATTTGATGTTTTTAGAAATGGTAATGAAACGATACTGGTACCAGATCCAACGCACGGTGCAAAATCATGCCGAAATATGTCGAGAGCTTGTATAAGTTCACCTCTGCACTGGTGCCTTGGAGTCTACAGAAAAACATTGGATGCAGCCTGGAAGAAGTCTTGAAACCAGAAATGTGAGCATGTGTGATCTCTTGTATCACAAAATATAATGTCTTTCAATAAGGCTCAACTACCACTCATTTTTTTTTGGTTTAGTTATCTCTCTATATAAATTGCAGTTTTTTTTTATATATACACAAAAGATCAGCAAAAACAAATCAAACAAACCCCTAAATGAAGATAGAAGTGTCCTCCATGCAGTTCTCCATCTCCTGTGTCATCAGTAAATAATCCTCTATCTACGGGTAAGGCTGGACAAACAGTTAAGAGTATCAAACTGTCGGAGAATCGTGAAGATCTAGATATAGAAGAGAATGAGTTAATTTAAAGTTTGTTGTATCATTCGCCAAGTGCTCCAAGGCAGAGATGAGATGTGTCGTTGTGGGAACGAGGTTGCAGAAAAGCTCTCAGCAATTCCACAGAGTCTCCGCATGAGGAACTCTCATGAAAAATGTAAAATCCTGACAGCCTGACTAATAAAATGTTAGCAAAGTGCTACAGTAGCATCTTAAATATATATAAATAACTCTAATCTATCGACAAATGTAGAACTAACAACACAATACGAGCAAGTCCTTCCAAAAGTTTAAATAACAATAACATGTTACTCACTGAGCTCAGCGCCACTCTGGAAACAGACCACACCGGACCAGAGGCGCGTAGTCTAACTCAAAGCCAGGTATACATCAGAGACCGTGATGATGGGGATGGACTTGGCTGCAAGCACGGGGCAGGTTGCGGCCTTCACTACAAACACAGAGATGGTGAGGTGCAATCCAAGATGAGCAGGGGTAGTGGTTACAGGTAGCAGAGTAACACAAAGCTGGATACAATGACAGGGCTAGAGCTGGAACCAGGAGACACAGCAGTGCAGAAACCATAGATGCTGGAACACTGGAGCTGAACACTGAGAGAGGCAGGAATTAAAGATACCAGCGAGTGGAAACTGGAGACATGATGAAACACTGGAATTGAGGAGTGTGACACAAAAACTAGGGAGTCAAAACACAAGAGTGAGCTGGAGGACACGAGTCAGTAGGCTAAGTTTACCTGTTGCTCTGACTTTTAAGTGATGTCAGTGAGGGGTTTAAATAGAGCAGGTGATGAGGGAGTCCATGATTATGATGTCTTGTACTATGAGTCTCCCTCCGAGCTAAGAAATGTGTGGATATATGTAGTATTAATTAAATTTTCTATTGGAAATACTAGTAATTTTGTATTAACACACATATACTGGGACTCCTCCTTTTGTATTACAATTTAGAGTTGATCTATGACGTCTCCCCTCACAACTCACATTTAACATTCATCTACCACCCCTTTCATGCATATCATGGTTGTTTGTACATATTATACACTTCTTAGCGTTCATAATTCAGCATCACGCCCTTATGAGTATAAAATAGAATGTAGGCAACTATACATATTAAGGTATACGAGAAACACTCAATGTCAAATTATAATAGATGAAGGCCGGTATTATTGTACTTATTGTCTACGTGTTTGAGACTCACTCGGCCCAGACTACCGGCTCATGGAAATCAGTGCACATCGTGCGTGACATAGATGCATTATAAAAAGTGCTAACAAAAGCACATCAAGGATGGCAACCTCTTATAGCATGTACAGTAGCATAATAAATATACACTGCACAGGTACAGGGTTGTACAATGTCTGAATATAAATGGAGGTAAGGATTCATGGTCAGTAAAAACATGAAAAAATTAATCTTTTTATTACTGTCTGTAGAAATGATTTTACCACAATACAGCGACAACGACTCTTTGTAATGTGTTTGAAGTGTCACATCCTAACACGAGGATCTGAAAAAAGTCAGCTCTTTGGACTTGACCTGGGGCTGGGTCAAATGTTTTGATGTAAACAGCCCTTTGTTACATCTGTGTTTGGCTCTGGATCGGAGGCACTTGCTTTCCTTGCTGTGCATTGACTACGTCCCTCCATCCCTTTCCTCCCTCAACAAGCCCCTCAGAACGCAAGCCTCCGCAACCTCGAGTTACGCTCCGATCGGAATCATTCGTGACTGCACACTCTTCAATTCTGAGCATGTGCAGTAGAAAAATCACGAAGAGAAACGTCACGTCAGCTGGTGTACAATCCCCTCTGTATCAGGCCCACTGGCTCATACCAAAGTACTTGGAAAAATTATCAATTTCTACGATATATTTTGTTCAGTTTAAAAGTTGTCATTTTGACCTTTTTTGTGGAATGGTTCTTTAGACTCTGTCTTCCATGGTCTGAGGAACTGAAACATCAACTAAGGCAATTGTGAGATCTCTCAACACTCAACAGTAAAGATAGAAAGATAGGATAAACGTTCATGAAGTGAAATGGGATTCCTCAAATTATTGCAATAATTAATTCAATAAATCAAGCACCGGGGCAAAAACCTGCTGGTAGGTTCATTGGTGGCGTACACCAGTTAATATTTATGTATTAATAAAAAATGTGGAGTGGGGGGTGGGTTTGGGGGAAGTTTAAATAAGGGTGGTGGGTTGAACAGGTAGACTAGATGGGCCTAGTGTTTCTTATCTGCCGTCAAATTCTATGTTTCTATGCACACAATGAACCAGATTCAGATAATGAAGATAAGAGAGGAAGTTACTCCTGGGCTAAACCATGTTGATTGCAGGGGAGTCATATTTCATCTGCTGCAAACAGTATTAGAGTTGAGAGGTGGCGTTTCCAAGACCAAGTCTAAATAACATTGTAATAGTAAAGCTGGTCAGTATCTGTGTGCAGTAAACAATTTAAAGATATATCCCTGCATGCAAAGAATACAATTCACTTGACTCCCCCTGAAATCAACATGGTTTTGCCCAGGAGTAACTTTCCCCTCTTATTTTCATTCTCTGCATCTGGTCCAAAACCTCTATTAGATGTCAGACATTACTAGACAGCATGTTAAAATCCCTCTTGTACTGAATGACAGGTCAGAGACAGTACAGATGATACATTCAGGAAAGCTGCCGGGTAACATAGCGTGACAGTGACAGCAGCCTAAACGCAAAGTTCGCCTGGTGTTTGTATCTGACTGCTGTCCAGTAACGAGAGCAGATGGTAAAGCTGAGCTGATAGCAAACACTGAGACTGAACAGGTGACCATTACATCTGATCAAAGTCAATCCTCTAGGCTGCTTGGGGGTGGGACTAAAAACAGGAAGGGAAAAGAGAAGAGAGGAGCTGGCTGGGAACAGAACATTGGGCTTACTCCTGCATGCTTTACGTGCGTAATGACTTGCGTAAGTCCCCGGTCGTACGCACCTCTGTATCTGGCCCATTGTGAGAAAACCTCTAGCGCCCAATCGATAAAACACACATTTCTTAAACCATGGGTTCACCTGTACTTGTGTATCACTGTTGGTAAATATTGACCTATGAGCTAATAATAACAGGAGCTAAAAGAAGAAGAGGAAGAAGAAGAAGAAGATACAAATATAATAATATAAATGATAAAAAATAAATAATAATGAGAATGTATTTGTATTTATTTTGAAGCATTGCAGTTAGTACATTACGTTTTATTACAGTGGTGAGCACATCAGCTTTTCTAGTTTATTTATGTGCCTTTTTTTGACAGCTTCCACAATTTGAGAAGTCAATTTGTACTCTGATTCCCGATTTAAATTAGCACCAGAACCCTGTGATATATGGACATTGAGAACCGTTGTACATATCCAGGCTTTTATATTTGATAAAGCATTACATTTCTAACAGAGTGTGACATTTATTCAGTAGTGATCGTATCACGCACTGCAGGGATTCACTAGTTTGCTGTTTTTATGGCATTTTGAGCTTTTGTAAACTAATACTCTTTGACATTAACTGGACAAGTCACAGATGAAACATTTGGTATCCTTGCTGATGTAGTTAGGGTTTCAAAAAGAATTCTGATCTATGGTGGTTTGTACTGTAATATGAATGAAACTATGATTATTCAAAAGTGATTTCCAGGCTACATATTCCCACAACTTTTTTCCTTCTACTTCTGGGTTATAAACTAAATAAATAAACTTTTTCAAGGTCTGAGAAGTTTATGTGTCAGAAACAATTAGATAAGAAGAATCTCTTGAACAAATGATGCTATACTTTTTTCCCTTCTTTTACTAATGACTATAATCTGGACTATAAGGGCCAACAAAATAATACGATAGAATGGGCAGAGTGGCTTTGAATTTTCTCTCTGAGCTCTTTCCTTACCACTTTGTGACATTGCAGCTGACCAACGGACTGAAAATGTTAAGGATTGTCTAGTTATGGGAAAAGTGCAAGCGATATGAGTGTTTTCACATATTCTCCCATGGATGTATGGATATAAAGGGGATTTACTATGAGATATGTTATATATTATATCATAAGATTCAAACCTTAAAGAATGTTTGATTTTTTTTATAGTTTAACTTTTTTTTTTTTTTTTTTTGCTGGATCATGTTTCCCTACTCAACCTACAAGTTGACCAGGTTTATTATGTATGAGATATTCACGCATTTCGCTTAGCAAATTATCATTCTTAATTATAATCCTGCTCTAGAGACATTACCATCTGCAATCAGCAGTCTTTGAATTTTCAGGCTCTCTTTCTCTTTTATAAATGGAACCGTTAGGGCCTGATCCAGACTAGAATGTAAGAAAAAGTCTATCCCATATGTGGTAAAACTCCATGCACATAATGGGCACAATCCAGATGTGAAGTCAATAGTTTCTCTGCTTCCAAATGCAGCGTGTTGTACACATTACAGCCAATCGCAATGCAGCTGTTCCCAGATATGTTTCCTTGCTCCAGTGATTTAAGCTAGAGATGAGCTGTTTCAATTGTGTAAAATCCGACAGATCCAGTTTTAGGTATTTAGAGGCAGACCGGGATGGGATTTGGTTCCTCCTGCCAAATTCAGATCACAAATTGAGACAAAACACCATTTTTTATATATACTAAAGCCAAAATCAAAACATTTTAGTGGTTTTTTTTTACAAAACCAAAACAGTACAAATATTTAGGCCCAGATTTACTAAACTGTGGGAAGTGTTGAGACGTTGCCCATAGCAACCAATCAGATTCTGACATTCTCTAGTATGTTATAAGAAAGTAAGAGCTAGAATCTCATTGGTTGCTGTGAACATTATCTTCACTTTTCCTTTCCAGCAGCTTAGTGAATCTAGTCCTTAGAATCAAAACCTAATTTAAATGCAGTTGCAGGCAGAACACTGTGATGAATGGAGGAACCGGTGAATATGGTCCATGCAAACGCTGTATTGACAATGCAAATATACTAATCGTATAGTCATGGGATAAATAAGCTTAAAACTAAATTGGGAGACTCTCGAAATATGAGCAGATCTCCCGGTATCCCGCAAGTCCTAACCAGCTTTCAATATCTATTGTAATCCTTAGCGTTACTAGGGATGGGCGGGACTTGATGATGTCATCAAGCCCTGCCCACCCTCTGGAACACTAGAGATTACAGGAGTGATTGACAGGGGCGGAGCTTAATGACACGATTTGCATAAATTGGGTTATTAAGCCCATCCCCTTGCAGAAATCTAAGGCTTCCCTCCGGGTTCTCCCAGAGGGAAGCTTTAAAAAGTCGGCAAAACTGAGTTAAATTAATTTTATTTACTTGTCGCTCGTCCATCGCATTCCTCCTGCAGTGCAGGCAGATGCGCTCTGGAATGGATCATCATAATTGCTATGTGCTCAGCAACATAGGCCAGATCCAGAACAATGCTTGTGAGCGAATTTACGCGTGGCGGAGACGTAAAATCACCTATTTGTATGTACTGCGCATGCGCACCATAGAAAATACGCTCAGTAACGTAGCGTAATTGTGAACGTATGGGCCATTCACGTATGTGTCACGTAAATACTTACGTGTGAGCGTGCCAATTTTACGTGAGTCCAAAATACGACTGAAATACGTGAAGTAGGCGGGGGTTTGTATTTAAAGTGTACAGTATGGGCGTGCTTAGCTGCGTAAATACGTGTTGCCCAAACATACGTGTGCGGATCACTGCGGTTATGTTGGCAAAAGTTAAGGTAGGGTTTGAAAAGCGTATCTTGACAAAATACGTACATTCAAGGGGTGTGCCTAGGGGAGTGTATAGAAGGTACGCACACGAAAATACGCTACGCGAATAAACGTACGGCAAACGTAGTTCTGGATCTACCCCCATGTGGCGAAGATATAGTCGCCATTATTGTTAAGTTTTCTCTCTGCTTAAAGGCAAAGGACTGTGTTCACAGATCCGTTTTCACGTGGAGTTCCGCGCGTCTTTTTAGGCACACTTTAACTGTGCATGCGTGGTCACTTTATTTGCGTACATTACTTAGACTATTCGCTTGTGAGTGCCTAACTGATGGACTTGTGAATCGCACTTGGTGAAATACGTACAGATGGGCGGGGTTGAAGAACGGACGTCAAATTTTACATGAAAGTGGGTGGTTCGCTTGCAACGTCTGTACGTGGAATTGTGTACTTTAAAAAAATGGATCTCTGAATCCGGTCCAAAAGCTTTTATTTTATTTAATAAAAAAAACAACAACAACAATATAGTAGTTTATGCAAAAACAAACAAACATAAAACTGGCTATTGTGTGCATTGCTTGGAATAGCAGCCTGCTTAGAGAGCTGGGCACGTGGGCACAGATGTGGCCTACATATTGTTGTTTTCCTCATTGTGATTGGTATCAATTAGCAAAAGAGGTGTTCACAAACCCTGGAGAGAGCCTTCGGCGCTGCGTTACCAGCCACAGAACGTTATTTTATCGCGGCTTCATCATCTGTAAAATCCTAAGCACTTATACATAGTTGCTGTTTTATTAGGAGCGCAAAGTTTGCCAGAAGTTATCTGTTTAATTGTTGCATCTTCTTTTATTCCCATTTAAAAAAGTAATATCTTTATACCGTAATATGTTTTAAAGGACATTTTATTGTGTTTAATCTACAGTTACTTCACAGAACCGCTGCCTATTGTGTTGTATACATGCATGGAAGACTGGGGAATTGCTGGAAGGACAGTAACAATAGATTCCAGACAGAAGCCTTCCCGTTAAGAGAGAATTAAAGGGACATTCACTTATATTGGGTGTTACTTTTCATACATTCAGTAAAGGGTTAAGTTGTCACCTACTCTCTCTGAATCGTATCCTCAGTTCCGTTTTCACCCTCATTTCCATGCTTTCAGGCTGGTATTTGGCTGCTCTTGCATCCTGCAGCTGTCCGTGTCATCGCTACCCGTAACAGTTATGGGTTTGCGGTTAGAACAGTCCTTTTCCGAAAAAGGCTGTTTTCTACCAGCCAATTCCGAATTAGCTCTGCATTTCGAATGCTCCTGCCCTGCCGAGGACTAGCAAAGATCACCAGGACGAATCCACAGCAGCTAGAGGTGCGTATTTCTCCAACTCAAATCCTTATCCTAATCCTCAACTAACCCTCACCTTCCATTACCCTAACCCTCTCCTCCCCACAGCCTGACCCTAAGACTCCCCTCTCCACAGCCTAACCCTAAGACTCCCTTAACCACAGTCGGACCCTTGGGCTCCCTTCCCCATAACCTAACCCTAACACTTCCTTCCACGCAGCCTAACCCTAAGACTCCCCTCCCCACAGCCTGACCCTAAAACAGACTTATGTACATCCAGCCCCTCTATATTCCCCTTTATGTTCCTCCATCCCCCCTCAGTATTCCCCCTTATGTTTCTCCATCCCCCCTCAGTATTCCTCCTTATGCTCTTCCATCCCCCTCAGTATTCCCCACAAGTTTCTTGCCTCTCTCTTGTTACTTATCTTGTACCTCCGCAGCACTGCTCCCTTATCCCGGCAGCAGGGACAGACGTCTGAGAGGGGATGGGCAGGATGTGCTGGCGGGCCGGCCTGACACGCGCTGTATACAGGCAGCGCTCACAGGAAGCATGCTGCACAGGAAGCATGATGCGAAGAGGGCGGGAGGAAAGGATCACCGGGTGTATTTTCCTTCTTAAGAAGGGAAAGACACACAGTTATTTAAGGAAGCACTATGGCACTCTTAAAAGGTTGAGCGGCAGGATGGGTGAACTGTGAATACAGACCTATAGGTGTATCTCTGATTAAGAGGCTGGTCCAGAAACGAACGCAAATCAGTGCGCATTCATCCGACCGCAGAATATGGGCGAACTGTGTGCGACACAATGGTAGCTTTGAATGTCTAGGCAAGTATGGCACTAAGTGTATGGTCACAGAAAAAACGATCTTCATGGAGCTACCTGACCATATATATTGTATAAAGTGTATATATGATTGGCATCTTGGAATCATTCCGTCGCGATAAAAATGCACTAAAGCTACATCCCAACAAATATAAGTTATTTTAGTAATAACTATAGGGCTGGATCCAGACTTAAGTAAGTGCTTGAAATGAGTTACTCCTAGGCTAAACCATGGAGATTGCAGGGGGAGTCAGGGTAATTGTATTCTTTGCATGCAGGGATATATCTTTATATCTTACTGCACACAGATACTGACCAGCTTTACTATCACACTGTTATTTATCACCTCTCATCTCTAATACTATTATATT